>JAWNPG010000054.1:17077500-17340000 GCA_035045145.1 Drosophila meridionalis
CATATGCACGCACATTGCGGTTCATTGCACTCTCTATTTACTTTGGCTTCCCATTTCGAACATTTACATTGGCTTTTTTTTTGGTGTAGAATTCAAAATACTCGATTTAATTTTCGGAATGGTTCTTTTAGCTGAGAGAGGATGCTATTGATGGTTATCTTTTATATTTAATGTATAGATTTGTTGATTCATAGTTTATGTTTAGGCATAAAAGTTGAAGATCAGCTAGATTGGTAGATCATTGTAATTGTGATTTGTTTACAGGGTATTTTAGTATGCAAATGTGCATTAGAAAAGTTGTTAGAAATCGAAAGTAATACCTGATATACTCCAACTACTTAAGAGAAAAAGAAAAGGCTTTATAGCAGCTCTCCTCGCAAGCTAGAGATAATCGCAAAGGCTCTATAAGTGTAGAGGAAAAAATATTCAAATTAATTTGATAGGTAGAAAAACACAACGCACACAAACAACGCAGAGCAACAGGAGCAAAAGAGTCAGAAAGAGCCAGAGAGAGGGGGGCGAGAGGAGAACAGAGGCTATTGACTCTCTACGGTAGGGCAGGGCAGGGCAGGGCAGGCATTGGTATTGGTGCATGGTGGAGGAGTACGAAACAGAAGCATTGACCGAGAGTTGAGCCAACAGGAAAACAGAGAGAACACACAGAGTGCGTGCGTACGTGTGGGAGAGCGGCTGAGAGCGAGAGTGGGCGTAAGAGAGCGCGAGCGTGTGATAATGCGAAGCGACGCGACGCGACGCAACGCGTTCGTTGCTCGTCGCACACACATGTGATATCGGCGATAACAGTTGACAGTGGAGAATCGACCGTTGTGAGGCTATTGTGTTGCTCTCCACATAAAGAAGCCAACACACACACGCAGTACAGAGACTAAATGAACGGCCGCACACACAGATTTTACTTTTGCTTGGGGAGGGGTGCATTGACTTTTGTTTCTTTATACCCTACAGGCGTTAAGCGCATGAAAGGGGTATAATAAAGCTGTAAACATGTTTGATAACAATTGTTGAATATATATTACATTGTGTATTTGCAATAAAGCGAGTTGTATGCGATGGGAATGACTGCAATATAAGACGAAATACTGAAGATCTTGTAATATTTTGTTTAAAATAAATGATTTATATTATAATTCAATTAAAATATAAACAGCCATATATTGTACAATCTATGATATTACTTAATGTTGTTATGTTGTAATATTGAATATATGTTTGCTAAGTTTTTACTGCCTACTTTTGGGCCACTTGCTAGTGGACTCATGATTACAGGGTATTTGAAATTCCAGCGCTGTTCAAATTTTATTTATTTTTATAATTTTTTTTGTGCATTGTGGATTATATTCATCATTTATTTGCAGAGTTTGTTAAACTTTCGTCATATTTTGTAACATATATACAAGAGTAAGATATAATAAACCCGAGAAAGCTCTGATAAGCTTTAGATGACTCTTTTATAACGGAAATTAATTTCGACACATGTGAATAAAATATAAAACATATATTAAATATTTAATATATAAAAATATAAAAAAATTAATTAAAATAAAACTAAGTTAATTAACTTAAAAGTCAACCTCAACTTATTTCCCTTTCTCCTCTTCTCTCTCTCTTTCTCTTTGCAGTGCGACTCAGGCGCCTTCGTTGGCATTTCCCTTTATAAGCGCTCCTAAGCAGCAACAGCAACAGCAATTGCCTACTGCGCAGCAGCAACAGGTGCAGCAACAACAGCAACAGTTGCAGCAGCAACAACAACAACCAACAATACAGTTAACATTTCAGAATTTAAACGTGCTGCACAACGAGCGCAAAATACTTTCCGATGTGAGTGGATTAGTCAGGTAACAACAACAACAGCAACAACAGCAGCAAACAAACAAAACTAAACAGACAACAATACAAATGAGTAATTGAAAGAATGGCAAACTAATATCCCCACCCTCTCTCTCCCTCTCTCTCTCTCTCTCTCTCTCTCTCTCATTCTCTGTCTGTCTGCAGTCCTGGCGAGGTGCTGGCCATCATGGGTCCTTCGGGCAGCGGCAAGACCACGCTGCTGGACTGCCTCAGCGGACAGCGGCACTTTGACAGTGGCAGCGTCTACCTGAACCGGGAGCCGCTTTCCAAGCGCTGGCGTCGCAAAATTGGCTACGTGCTGCAGGAGGAGATATTCTTCACGCAGCTAACGTTGCGCGAGACCGTCATGTATACGGCGATGCTGCGTCTACCGGAGAAGATGGCGCGCGTGGAGAAGCTGCGGCTGGTCGATCACATATTGGAGACTCTGGAGCTGACCTGCTGCCAGCAGACCAAGTTTGGCGATTACCTCAACCGTGGACTGTCGGGGGGCGAGAAGAAGCGCGCGAATATCGCATGCGAACTGCTGACAAATCCGCTCCTAATGCTGCTCGATGTGAGTAAAAGTGAGAGTGGGAGATACGATAAAAGGCACGAGTGGGAAATTAATTACGGTATTCGGTGCAGAGGGCGATATGGACTATGACTTATTATTGAGTGTATGTGGATTAGGCGATGAATTACGATATACAATACGGTATAATACGTATGTACGGTGTAAAGAGTGAGTGGGATCAATTGCAAGGCCATAAGATAGGAGACAATGTTACATTAATCCTGATAAAAAGTTACGGTATTACAAAGAGGCTTAGAATATGGATTATATATGCATGTGATATTATAGATTAAGAGTGTGGAGTGAAATAAGATATAGACGAAATATTATACACTAGATAAGGCTTCTGAAGATTATGAAATAAATTACACTATTAAGTGTATTAAATGTAAGCAGTCACGATATTTGATCTTATGTTACTCAAAAGTAAGAGAAAACATGATATGTAATACTATATACAGCATGAACGATACGTACGGTATACCATACGATTATATATTGATCATATATATTTTATATATCGCCTGTGGAAAACGTCCGATATGTATGTAAGCAGCTGTTCATAATACGTTAAAGGATCAGGGGATCACAGCATCATGCAAAAGTATAATGCATGAGACCGTACGATATAGCCGCTATACGATCTTCATATCTCTCTCATATTTGATAACACATTAAATTAATGAAATTCCCTTCTTTCTTTTGCCTTGCTATTTCAAGGAGCCCACCTCCGGGCTGGACAGCCACTCGGCCATTTCGCTGATGAAGGTGCTGAAGCGGTACGCGCAGCTGGAGCAGAAGACGATTGTGATAAGCGTGCATCAGCCGTCGTCGCAGATGTTCCACATGTTCGACAAGCTGCTGCTGCTGCATCAAGGGCGGACCGCGTACTTCGGCGAGGTGAACAATATCTACAGGCACTTCGAGGACATTGGGGTGACCATTAAGGCGCACTACAATCCCGCCGACTTCGTGTGTAAGTAAACAAACATAAATTGCCGTTGAAAGCTTCTTCAGGCTAACTCAGCTCTTGCCTTGCAGTGGAGCAGCTGAAGTCGCACCCGGACATACGAGAGAAGCTGTTCATAGCCGCCAGGGAATCGCATGGCAACTACTTGAATCGCAACTGCATCAGCAGCCCGGACAAGTCCAAGCAGCAGCAGGACACCATTCTGATCAACGACATCATCAACAACTACTACAATCAGCGCCACCATCAGCCTCACAACCACCACCATCACCACAATCACAACCACAACCACAATCATCATCAGTATCACACAGCGAACGGGGGCTGCGAGGCCGACGAGGAGGCTGCGCAGCACTTGGTTTGGTCCGGCGCCGATTCGCAATCGAACTTCAGTTCCTGTGCCTCCAGCGACTGCCAATCGTACCGCGTGGGCAAAGGCTCCGTCAGCGACGACGACTGGCTCTCGTATCCAACTCGCTTTCACACCCAGTTCAGCGTCCTCTCCAGTCGCAATTTCAAAGAGGCCAAGCCGCGCATGTTGTCCAAGCTGAACTGGTTCCAAACGATCGGCTTGGCTCTGATGGCGGGCGCCATTTGGTTCCAGCTGCCACGCACCGAGGAGTTCCTGCACGATCTGCAGGGCTGGATGTTCTTCTCGCAAACCTATTGGATGCTCTTTGCGCTCTTCGGTGCGCTCAATTCATGTGAGTGTCGGAGGAGAAGAGAGAGAGAGAGAGAGAGAGAGAGAATACACTTGAATATGTGCTTAATTTCCGAAAGAACTATTATTGAGATAGTTATTCTAATCTAAATCTGTTTCCAATCAAGTTTGATCAATATGCTTTGAAAGCTTTACTTTTTTTTAGTTCGTATTAGATTACTCCTATACCAGAATTAGACTTTCATTTAAGATTTAATCAATTTCCCATTTAATGTTCTTTTTATCATTGTTTCCTCTTTTAGTTCCTTCGGAACGTGAGGTCATCAGCAAGGAGCGTCGCTCGGGCGCGTATCGGCTCTCCGCCTACTACTTGGCCAAAATGTGCGCGGAGCTGCCGTTGGTGATAACGCTGCCGACTGTCTACCTCATGATAAGCTATCCCATGCTGGGCTGCAGCAGGTGAGCGAGCGTTGCTGATGCACTGCAAAACTAGTGAACTTAAACTTGATTTCGACTTGCAGCTTGAAGCTCTTCTTCCTGATGCTAATCTTTCTGCTGCTGAACACGATCGTGGCGCAGAGCGTCGGCTTCTTCATTGGCGCCTGCTGCATGGACATGAACGTGAGCATTACGCTGAGTGCGCTCTACACGCTGGCCACGCAGCTCTTCGGCGGCTATTTGTCGTCGCGCATTCCGGAAGGTCTCAGCTGGATACGTTACACGTCGATGATACACTATGCATACCAGAATATGCAGATTCTCGAGTTTCGCGAGGGACCGGCTATTAGGTAAGCGGAATCCCAGTCAACTCCAATTGTAATCGATTAACATATTTGAATGGCAATTGCAGCTGCGGATCGCCGAGCAGCTATGAGATATGCAAACAGCAGACAACCGAATTCATTCCATATGAGGAAATACTCAAAGCACAAAATTCAACATCTCCGCTCTGGCTGAATACGCTAATATTGATGATGTTCTTTCTGGTATTCCGGGGATTGGGCTATGCGGTATTGCGCTACCTCCGCTGCCCACAAAAGTCGTGATATATATAGCTGACAACGAACCAGTGATACGTAATGATTAGTGTGTAGCCTTCTAAAAATCTTATAAATCTAAAGAACCTAAAAACTGAAGAGGAAAACTATCCACAAATGTTGAACAAATTACAAACGTGCGCCAATTGTTGTGATTCAATATTCAAGCCACATTTATTATTAATTATTATCTACATTTAGTTTATATACCTTTATCTATATATATATATATAGATATGTATACTTGTATATTTATGTATTTGGCAAAACGCAGGCGCTATATCCAAAATTTGTTGTTTGTTGCATTTTTTGTAAACAGCAATTTTTGTTTTTGTTTTATGCATTTTTAATTGTTAGCCATTTACCTTAAATCTTATTACTATCCAATTATTATTATTATTATTATTATAGTTATTATAATTATTATGTTGCTGCTAAAAGGAAAATATTTGAGAATTTTGTTTTAATTTACGTTTTAAATCCAAAATTAATGCAATTTCAAGAGCCCATATAATGTAATTCTGTATATCTATATATAAATAATTATCGCATATACTGTACTATGTTTATATATACATTATCTATATTCTAGAAATTTTTGTAGATTTTTGCAAATTTTTTCACTTGGGAAAAAACACTGTGATTTAGTATGCTAGTTTTTTAATTAGTTTTAAGTTGGCTGCCGAGAAATCATGTAACGCAAGCAACCACACGTACACAACAAACAATTGTAATGTTGCATTATGTTTACATTAACTAATTATATGTAATTAAATCTATTTAAAATAACATGAAAAATATGCCGCAAAGTAACGTACGCATTTGAAATTATTTGAATTATGTGAGAAATCGAAGGAGTTGCGATACTTTGTGCAATCGACCTGCCAATCGGTGGCTACTGAACGAAGTTGTCGTTGCTGACATCTTTGTGTTGAAAGCTAATTAATAGCATTTCATTTCAGCTGGTTTTTGTTGAGGCACTGCAGCTGTAACTTAGCGCAAAATCATTTACAAATATTAGTTGTTACAAAACTATTGTTGTTTTTGCTCACATTTCCATTTATTTGAATTGTTATTAATCGATTGACTTGCGATTACTTTTGCACAAGCGAGTATTTGTTTGCCAGCCCTGGCAACGCACTCAACTCAACGAAGCAGACACTGGCGCACTTTTGTATTTTAAAGTAACATAGATGGCAGCTTTTGTTGCGTGTTTCTTGTATTCATTCTATTTGTGTAAGCAGTGTAGAAAATTCTTTCAGCATGCAATTTAACGACGAACCATTTGGCGCGTCTATGTTTTATTGTTTAAATTACGTATTGCATTCCGGTTGTGGTATGCACTGTATACATTTTTATTTATTTGAGTGATGTTAGTAATCGATTAAGTTGCGACTATTTGTGAGCAGAAGACGAGCATTTATGGCAGCACGACTTGCCACATGCAACTTAACGAAGCGCGCTTTTTAAATTTAAATTGAATAAGATGAGTGACACAGCAGGCAGCTTTTCGCGAGCGGTTCATCGATAACGAAAATAAATCGTTTTCAAACCAACTTAACGGTCTTTATTTGATATCAATCCTCGACCATGGATTTTCCTTTAGTTTCTTTTAAGAACAACGAAAAACATACAAAGCAAACAGCAGTTATGCATGCACAGGACCACATGGTAGCTGGCAGACCCCAGTGCTCCATGCACAGGGGAAAAATATTGAGCATTAGAAATACCAAAGAGCTGCAGACAACAATTGATATAGACGTTGCTCGGGATCGTATCTGAAAGTAAATATAAATGCATTTGAAATTCAAACAAATAGAGAAAACACAAAAACCCACCTTCATTGGAAACATTTCCACCACCAGCACAAAAATGCAGCTAATCAAGCCAATGTTGCCCAGGAATATGTCGAGCGACATCAGAGCCACTGGGACCCAGCTCCACTCGCTCAGGTCGTAAATGCTGGCGAAGTGTGTGAAGAGACCGAAGGCTGTTAGACTCAGAGCCACGCCCGCCGACGAAACTTGCATGAGTATTTTCCGCCCACAGACGTCGCACAGGAGTGTGCTCACGTAGGCGCCCATAATTTGCACTAGGCCTATAATCATCGAACTCGTATTCGGGTCCATGCTGCTGCCCGACTTTGCAAATATGTCCGACATATAGTTGACCATTGTGAAGAGCCCGCTGAACTGGTTGGCCACAACTATCACCCCAGCCATGGCATAGCCTTTGATAGCGGCAGGTGTAACTGTAAATAATTGAGAATATATAGGAACTCATGGAAGTGTCTACTTCTACTCACAAAAGTCCTTTAGGATAACCTTATCGGGCATGTTGTCCTCGTTGGTTAGCTTCATCTTTATATTCTCTAACTCCAGCATATCCAGAGTTTGCTTATCTAGGCTGTCGCTATCTTTTATGTTCTTGTAGTATCTAAACGACTTTTCAGCTGCTGCAAACTTTTGCTTGCGTATGAGCTGCATGGGGGATTCTCGGATGAAGAGCAAGGTGAAGATGAAATAGCTTAGCGGACAAATGAGTACCACGAATGGTATGACGTGATAGGCCAAGTGCGTGCTGAGTATATAGCCCAGAAGTATGCCAATATTTACAGAGAGCATCACCATTGAAGCCAAACTTCCACGAATACTGTGAACGCATAGAAAAAGCAGAGTTAATTGGAATTTGACTCAGATTTCAATTGTGGTATTAGCTGAATTGCAATTCTTTGTTCTTCGAATTTTCATTTTAATTTTGATATAGGATATATCCTGAACTTCAGGTTATATCCTTTATCAAAATCAAAATCAAATTCGAAGAACAAAGAATTGTAATTTGGGGCCTGAAGCATGGAAAGAGCTGTTGTTTTTTAATCATTCCACGGATCCTTTTTACGAATATAACAAGCCACACACACTCATATGCTTATACATATATACAAACATGCACACACATACATACAAACACACACAGACATAATTACGAGGTCTGCTTGCAGCGGTGTTGACGCACTCCCTGAGGCTAGCCTTCGCCAATGGGCTTTACTATTTAAAATTAATTGTTTTTTCTTTTTTTTTTCATAAACATTTTTGTACTTTATTAAACATATTTTCTGCTACCTTTAGTGACAACTTTAGTCTAATTTTACGTAATCAAATTTTTTGAACGCAATGATTAAGTTTTTCAAACTGAATTGAATCCAAAACGCGAAATATTCAATATTCACTGTTGTACAGGAACTAAAGTTAAAACATCCAACGTATTCAACGTATGACATTGAAGCAACGATCAAGAAGCCAAATCAAATGATCGATTTTAATCGATAAAACGAAAATGCATTGAGTTATCGAAAAAAAAACTCATATTACTTGATATACAGAAATATACATTTTTTGATATAGCTGCGTACATATGCACGGACACGAAATCGCAGAGACAGACGGATATGAATCGATTTATCATACTTTATAGGGCCTGCCACGCCTGCTTTTACGCGTAATACAAGTTTTTCTCAAAGCCACTCAACGTACAATTCGCATTTTCAATGGAGGGACATTCACTCTCATATATCGTACTCACTTGGCATCGGAAATCTCACTGAGAAATATTGGATGTACTATATAAATGCCCCCGCCCGTAATGCCAGCCAGAAAACGACCAGCAATTAAAAACTTGACGCTCTGGGCGAAATAGACCAAAAACCAAAGGCACTGGAAAGGGCGTGGATTGAGGAATTGTAAAATTTCATTTCGTTTTCCCTTACATACCGAGTGTGGCACCGCCATGAGCAGCAAACAGAGCCTGCTCCCAATGCGATTGATCAAGAGTCCACATATTATATTGCCCGTCATTGAGCCCAGGCCCAAGGCCGAACCGATCCAAGAGATATCGTTGACATCAATTGAAAACTGAAGCGGAGACTCCGCCGACTGCAGTTTGCGTAATGTGGGCGAGAGCCAGCCGATGCCCACGCCATGTGAGATGCATATTAGATTGACTGCAAAGATTAACGGGTAAAGCTCTCTCTGCGAAATACTACCGATCTTCCGACGTCACTCACTGAGCACCGTGGCGAGCAATTGATGGCGATTGCGTTGATTGAGCAAACAATTGGCACTCTGGAATACCGCAACCATTTTTCCTACTCTCTGGACGCTTCGGTCTACGCCGGATGAAAGTTCGTTTGCTACTGAGCCCGTGTCCATAAAGAAAATGCACTCAGATATAGAATTTTATGGATCATGGCATCGTAAAGATAAAGAGAAAGAGAGAATAACAGTTGCCTTTTAGTGAGGTACAATAAAAGTATTTATATCTCAGTTCTTAGATATGAATCAGATTTAAGTGGTGAATAATGAGACTCGGCTGACTATTGACGGTCAAAAGGCTAGGGACCGTTATAAAGCGTAATCCGAAGCCAGGCAGTTGAAACTCAATCACATATTGTAGCTTAGCAATATTTGCTTATTTGACAGTTTCTAAACATAAGGAATCCATCGGAGTTTGACCTAAGAAAAGGGGTTTTCCTATCTCTCAAAGACATCCTTGCGGGCATCCAAGGCAAGAGAGAGCATCCAAAAGAAAGAGAGAGAGAGAGAAGGTAGGCAATCACTTAATATCGAAAGTTCCTTTCTCCCTCTCTTCTTAGCTGGATTATCCATAAGTCAAAATATCAAGGTCATGTGACCAAGTTCAGTTTATATTCTGACTTAAATTTTATTTCCTAAGGTGTAGTTCTTTAAGCAAATATAGTTCTTAGCTCTTATCTTTATCTTAGGTCATATAAAAAAAAATTTATTTTTCCTTTTTCTGCTTCTCTGCTTCTAGTTCGATTCACTTTAGCCTAAGGCTTAGACATATCGTAGGCTTTAATCCTCGAGCATAGACTTGCCCTTGGTTTCCTTCAGGAACAGTAGAAAGTAAACAAACCCAAATGCTGTGATGCCCGCACACGACCACATTGTCACCGGTATACCCCATCGATTCATGCAAACAGGGAATAGGTTGAGCGCCAAAAATACAAACATGCTACAGACAACAATTGCAGTCGAAGCGGCTCTAGAGCGTATCTGGAAGGTCAAGAGATACAGATGTTTTCCTAAATATACTAAGGATTACCTCCTACCTTCAGCGGAAACATCTCGACCAGCACGACAAAGAAGCACCCAATGAGTCCGACATTGCCCAGGAAGATGTACGAGCACATGAACAGCAGTGGCACCCAGCTCCATTCGCTCAGATCGTACCACTGGGCGTAGTGGCTGAATAGGCCGAAGGAGGTCAGACTGACGACCACTCCGGCGGAGGAGACAATCAATAGGATTCTCCGACCCCAGATATCGCAGAGAACGGTTGTCGTGTATGACCCCAATATCTGGACAATGCCAATGACAATGGCGCAGGTATCTGGGTCCATGGTGCTGCCCGACAGAGCAAATATGTCCGACATATAGTTGATCATCGCAAAGAGTCCACTAAACTGATTCACAATTACAAGCACTACGGCTGAGCCATAGGCTCTGAAGGCAGCTCGAGTTACTGTGGAAGATTTTTGATATCTAAGATCTGAGAATAAGAAATGCATATTATTTAACTTACAGAAATCCTTGATGGTGACCCTATCCAAGTTCTTATCGCTCTGTGTCAGAGTGTCCTTCATAGCCTCGAACTCGGGCATTTCGCTTATCTGGTTGTCCTCCCTGATGTTCTTATAGTATCTGAAAGATTGCTCAGCCTCCGAGTACCTGCCCTTACGAATGAGATGCATCGGGGACTCCCGTATGAAGAAGAGATTCGAAATGAAGTAGCTGACAGGCAGCAAGAGCACTACGAATGGGATTATGTGATACGCCAGATGGGTGCCCAGAATGTAGCCCAGAAGTACGCCAACGTTTACAGAGAGCATGACCATAGACCCGAAAGTCCCGCGAATTCTAAAAGAAAACGACATTACGCTCACTTCATAAATTTCGTGAGATAACAGTTAGATAAAGATAAAGCTGTGTAGCGGCAACTGAAAGCCTCGTCACTCGAATGAGTGGAGAGTGTAGACCCATTTAAGTGCTTCATAAATCTGGTCTAGTCTATGTAATGTAGAGTTCGATGTCGTTCCTCGCACACCCCTTAGTGACCCACTATATACTCACTTGGCATCAGAGATTTCGCTGAGGAATATGGGATGTACGATGTACATGCTGCCACTGGAAATGCCAGCCAGGAAGCGTCCAATGAAGAGATACTTCGCGCTTTCAGCAAAGTAGACCAGGAGCCAGAGGCACTGAATGAGGTAGGTGACTCTCCTTGAATTCAGACACTACAATATGATCTATTCTGATCACTTACCGAGTGAGGAAAGGCAATGAAGAGCAGGCAGAAGCGACTGCCGACCCGAGAGTGGACCACGCCCATCAAGATGTTGCCCACCACAGCGCCTAGGCCCAGGGCGGAGCCCACCCAGGAGATCTCCGAGATACTCAGCGAGAAGTCGAGCGGCGAATCGGTGGATTGTATCTTACGTAAGGTGGGCGACAGCCAGCCCACACCAATGCCATGTGCGATGCATATCAGGTTTACTGGAAACGGGCTTTACAATAGTCAAATATTGACTTGGGAGATTTCTCTGGGCACTCACTGAACAGCGTGGACAGAAATTGATAGCGATTTCTGCGACTCAGCACGCAATTTGGGCTTTGTATTAGCTTTAGAAACATCTCGCAGATCGGACTTGGTCAAGGCACCTCTGAATACTGAACAACGGGGCTTGGTTCCCATTGACTTTAAAAGATTGGGGGTCTACAGTCTGTGGACGCGACTTGCTATAAAGATTAAAGTAATTCATGCAAATATATAAGCCAGGCAGATGGGATTCTATTACATATGTGTGCCTCTTCATATAGATAGATATATATACAAATGGGTTTGTGGTCAGATAACATTTTCTATTTACATATTCTAGAGAGAAGCTATTCAACTATACATCGCCAAATCTCTTTTGAGATTTGTAGAGAAAGTTATTTGCTCTGCCCCTCGTTTGCCAAGCCCCAAGTAGGCGTGGATACACGATTGTGGCTAAGGCTGTAGATAGGGTCAGTTGTAATCTGTCTCCCTTTGAGTATTCGAATCTAAAACTGTAAATTTTTCTGTAAGTCTGTAGAGGAATTCTAGATCCGACTACCTCAAATAAAAGCGTTTCTTCTATTCCGTGTGTATATTAAAACACCCTAAAAACGATATATTCCAAATTTCAAGTTTCAAGCAAGAACAATTCACGTGATAGATTCAAATACAAAATGTATTTTATTGTCATGTTCCTTTGTTATTTATAGACCTTTGTATGGTCTTATATATTCAGAGTGCCTTAAGGTTTACTTGACCCGACACAAAACACTTCAGCTGTATGAATTAAATTTTGTATCAATTATTGTTCATACATATGATTTTAACAACCCATTTTGGGCTCGATAGTCCGCCTCAATCTTCCAGCATAGATTTTCCCTTAGTTTCCTTCAGGAACAGTAGAAAGTATACAAAGCCAAGTGCTGAAATTCCCGCACAGGACCACATCGTCAGCGGTATACCCCACTGATCCATGCAAATGGGAAGAATTTTGAGCGTGATAAACACAAATATGCCACAGACAACAAGTGCAGTCGACGTTGCTTTGGAGCGGATCTGAAGCATATCAACAATGAATGAATAGATTCATAATTACACGTCATATCACCTACCTTGAGTGGAAACATCTCGACCAGCACGACAAAGAAGCAGCCAACGAGTCCGACGTTACCCAGGAAGATGTACGAGCACATGAACAGCAGTGGCACCCAGCTCCATTCGCTCAGATCGTACCACTGGGCGTAGTGGCTGAATAGGCCGAAGGAGGTCAGACTGACGACCACTCCGGCGGAGGAGACAATCAATAGGATTCTCCGACCCCAGATATCGCAGAGAACGGTTGTCGTGTATGACCCCAATATCTGGACAATGCCAATGACAATGGCGCAGGTATCTGGGTCCATGGTGCTGCCCGATAGAGCAAATATGTCCGACATATAGTTGATCATCGCAAAGAGTCCACTAAACTGATTCACAATTACAAGTACTACGGCTGAGCCATAGGCTCTGAAGGCAGCTCGAGTTACTGTGGAAGATGTTTGAAATTTGAGATCTAAGAGTAGAAAAAAATACAAATATGTAACTTACAGAAATCCTTGATGGTGACTCTATCCAAGTTCTTATCGCTCTGTGTCAGAGTGTCCTTCATAGCCTCGAACTCGGGCATTTCGCTTATCTGGTTGTCCTCCCTGATGTTCTTATAGTATCTGAAAGATTGCTCAGCCTCCGAGTACCTGCCCTTACGAATGAGATGCATCGGGGACTCCCGTATGAAGAAGAGATTCGAAATGAAGTAGCTGACAGGCAGCAAGAGCACTACGAATGGGATTATGTGATACGCCAGATGGGTGCCCAGAATGTAGCCCAGAAGTACGCCAACGTTTACAGAGAGCATGACCATAGACCCGAAAGTCCCGCGAATTCTAAAAGAAAACGACATTACGCTCACTTTATAAATTTCGTAAGATAACAGTTATATAAAGATAAAGCTGTGTAGCGGTAGCTGTGTATACATAAATCTATTCTAGTCTAATATAATGTACAGTTCGATGTTGTTCCTTACACACCCAACTGAGTTCCGTTGCAACCTTTACCCCTTAGTGACCCACTATATACTCACTTGGCATCAGAGATTTCGCTGAGGAATATGGGATGTACGATGTACATGCTGCCACTGGAAATGCCAGCCAGGAAGCGTCCAATGAAGAGATACTTCGCGCTTTCAGCAAAGTAGACCAGGAGCCAGAGGCACTGAATGAGGTAGGTGACTCTCCTTGAATTCAGACACTACAATATGATCTATTCTGATCACTTACCGAGTGAGGAAAGGCAATGAAGAGCAGGCAGAAGCGACTGCCGACCCGAGAGTGGACCACGCCCATCAAGATGTTGCCCACCACAGCGCCTAGGCCCAGGGCGGAGCCCACCCAGGAGATCTCCGAGATACTCAGCGAGAAGTCGAGCGGCGAATCGGTGGATTGTATCTTACGTAAGGTGGGCGACAGCCAGCCCACACCAATGCCATGTGCGATGCATATCAGGTTTACTGGAAACGGGCTTTACAATAGTCAAATATTGACTTGGGAGATTTCTCTGGGCACTCACTGAACAGCGTGGACAGAAATTGATAGCGATTTCTGCGACTCAGCACGCAATTTGGGCTTTGCATTAGCTTTAGAAACATCTCGCAGATCGGACTTGGTCAAGGCACCTCTGAATACTGAACAACGGGGCTTGGTTCCCATTGACTTTAAAAGATTGGGGGTCTACAGTCTGTGGACGCGACTTGCTATAAAGATTAAAGCAGTTCATGCAAATATATAAGCCTGCCTGGCTCTGTTACATACATTTGTGTGCTTCTGTATATAGATAGATATATACACAAATGGTGTGGTCAGATAACATTTCCTATTTACATATTCTAGAGAGAAGTTATTCAACTAATCAGCGCCAAATCTCAGAAACTTGTGGAGCAAGTTATTTACTTTGCCTCCCGTTTGCCAGTCCCCAAATAGGCGTGGATACACGATTTTGGCTCAATCTCAAACTGACCCTATCTACAGTTGTATTCTGTCTCTCTTTAAGTATTGGAGTCTAAAACAGTAAATTTATCTGTTTGGAGAAGACTTAGCATTAGTTGTTTGGTAGCTATATCTTATGTCTAGGTATATCTTACTTTCATTTTTGTTTGAAAATTATCTACAGAGAGAGAGAGAGAGAGAGAGAGAAAGAGAGAGACAGAGAGTGAGAGAGAGAAAGAGAGAGAGAGAGAGAGAGTGAGACAGTGTGTGTGAGAGAGAGAGATAAAGAGAGAGAGAGAGAGAGAGAGAGAGAGAGAGAGAGAGAGAGATAGAGAGAGAGATGGGTGAAGGTATAAACAGTTGAAATAGGTTTTACCTTTTATTAAAATAATTTATTATCTTTCTTAAATAAAAACTTAATGTTAAAATGTACAAATTTACATTTAAGAACTATTTAATTTATATATTTTGCTTAATTACTTAAAATAAATATATACAACTAAAATATGAAATAAAATTCAATCAATGATCCAGCATTGATTTGCCTTTAGTCTCTTCGAGAAAGAACAGAAAAAAGAAAAAGCCAACGAATGCAACAAAACTCGAGCTCCACAAGGTAAGAGATATGCCCCAATATTCCATGCAGAGCGGAAAGATCTTCAGAGATAGAAAAACTTCGCTGCTAAGCACGATGACAAATGCAGAAACAGCCACCGACCGAATCTAAAAGTTATTCAAAAAGTTTTCGTGTCAGAGATATTAATCCCGGATTTTGAGAGTGGACTTACCTTGGCTGGCATTAGTTCCACCAATACCACAAACAGGACTCCCACCAGACCGATATTACAAAGGAACACATCCAAGGATAACAGGAGAAGGGGCATCCACCCCACTGAGGAGAGATCGTAGCGCTCTGCAAGGTAGGTGAAGGCGCCGAAGGCAACTAGACAAATGCCACAGCCCAGACTGGAGATCAAGAGCAATATTTTGCGACCGAATCGATCGCATAATAAAGTCGTTGTGTAGGTGCCCACAATCTGAATGACTCCAATGATAATCGTGCACATGCCAATGTCCAAGGTGGTGTGTGAGGCAGCAAAGACGTCCGACATATAAGTAGCAAAGCAGAAGGTGCCAGTGAATTGATTCGTGAATATCAGGACGATAGCAATGGCATAAGCCTTCAAGGCAGGCCGAGTCACTGAGAAAAAGAGAGGATTAAAAGATTGGAAGAATGAAAGGAGGGTTGGCTATGGGGACTTACGGAAGTCCTTGTAATTGAAGGCGTTCACATTCAATGCTCTCTCCTTGGTCAACTTCAATTTGATATCCTCGAATTCCAGCATGGAAATTTTATCGTCATCTGTGATATTTTTATAATATCTAAAGGACTTTTCCGCAGCCCCAAATTTGCCTTTGTTGATCAAATGGAACGGAGTTTCGGGGAGAAAGAGATTGCTAATGAAATAGCAAATGGGTAAAGGTAGGACGAAAAAGGGAGCCAAGTAATAGTCAACATTTGTGGACAAGATATAACCCATTAGAATGCCCATGTTTACAGAGAGCATGACCATAGAGGCAAGGCGACCTCGAATCCTGAAATATATTAAGAAGTATTTTGATGTTGAGAAAGAAGAAGTACTTTCATATGTCGACTTACTTGGCATCTGATATTTCGCTAATGAATATGGGGAGAACTATATAGCCTCCTCCACCCGTGACGCCAGCTAAAAGACGAGCCAGGTACAAGTATTCCACACTCTGAGCGAAGTAGGACAACAACCAGAAGCACTAAAGGCAGTGAGTATATGGATAAGCGTAGGGATAAGTGAGTTCACTTAGTTAGGAGCTACTCACTACATACGGCATAGTTAAGGCAAGCATAACAGGCTTTCGCCCTATACGATCCTGCAGTAAACCCGCTAGTAAATTGCCAACGACACTGCCAATGCCCAGTAAGGACCCTATCCAGGACACCTCCTCCACCAGCACCTCGAAACTGAGTGGCGAGTCGGGAGTCTGCAAGGCCCTCATCACAGGCGACATCCACCCGATCCCTATGCCATGAGCAAAAGTCGAGAAGTTCACTAAAGAAATGAAAAACCATTGAAAATCCTCCCCGTATCAATTGAGTTTTATGCGCCTAACTCACCCAGGAACGTGGCCAGAAACTGATGACGATATCTGCGATTCAGCAGACTATCCGACTGCTCAATTCCTGTGCCTGTTGTCAACTTCATTGTGTTCTAACCAGTTGAAGCTCATGTCTTTGACTGAGTGCTATAAGACTTTAAAATCGGCTAATAAAGAGTCTGTCATCTAGATTAGAAAGCCGTGTGCGAGACGCTTACACAACTACAGGTAAAGATTAGATACGAGGTTGTTTTTACAGCTTTTACTAAATTTAGTCTGTGTATGGGTTAGGTAAAAATTAATTTATTATAGTATTAACACATATATTCAACTCAAGACTCCTTGACCTTAGTCTCGGGTAGACAGAATAAAATGTATATACGATCTAAGAGATTGAAAACAGCTGATGTAGTTGTAGCAGAAACAATTTAAATTTGAGCTTCGAAAAAGTAGTGTATGTCAGGTAAATAGAAAGGTAGAAGGTACAGACATTGAGGAAGGTGGTAGAGGTATTTAGTGACTCTTAGATGGTGAGTAAAAGGGAAATCACTTAAGAGTGCAAGAAATTCGAATGCTTGTAAAGAGAGTTATGAAAGTTAAAAAAGTCTGAGAGAAATAGGAATTTTGTTATTTTGGTCAATTTTCAATGTACTTTAAGCAGCATACAAATAGTAGGTAGTAGTATTCCAAGATAGTAGTAGTAGTCCTGTCCAAGTTACTTGTTTAACTCTGTTGAGTTAAGCAGGTAACTTGGACAGGACTAATACTGCCATGTGTTATGGATTCCACATAACAAAAAAGATCGAGGGTTCTTGGAGATTTTCAGCGATTATTCCCATTCAAAAACTATAAACAATTTGGGTTTATTATTTAGTTTACATACATATATTGTGAAATACGCCACAAATTGAAAAAAAAACATTTCACTCTGCACATCATTGAAGTATTTTATTATAATCTGTCTAGCAAAAATCATAGATCCAAGTATATAAAACTGGCGACAGAGTTGCTATTTCATTTTATGATGCAAATATTTGCAGAGATCTATGTGAATTTCATCAGGTAAACAGCGTGTGACGGTTCCTCTATTCGCGTTGTTTTAGGAAAAACAACTGTTAGAAAGGTCAGTTCGTATATAAGACTCTATCGTAGTAAAGGTGACTATTATCTGATGTCTCTTATAATAAAAACTTACGAATACCTTATTCTCCTAAAAGTCGACATCAAAATATAGATTTGAGGTAAAGTCTTGGCCAGCTTTAACCAAAGGAAATAAATAGAGAGAAGAACAATCAGATGGTATCTAATTATTTTGACCTCCGATATAAAAATGGAGGCGAAATACTTTAAAGCCTGAACACAAAAATCCACTTTTATACTAATTCAAATATCAAATCCTGACTACTAAAACTTCTCATATTCGGAGTCAAAAATAAAAGGGTATTTATGGGTAATATTTTCGTGTAATTTACGATTTATTTAACCTAATTGTCAGATAATATGTTTCGATGACACATTTTTTCTTAAATCTAAAAATACAAAACAAAATATAATATCAGAATCTGTCTAGGGATCCAGCATTGATTTGCCTTTAGTCTCTTCGAAAAAGAATAGGAAATAGGCAAACCCAGCAAACGCAACGAGACTCGAGCTCCATATTGTGTTTGATATGCCCCAATATTCCATACAGATTGGAAAGATTTTCAGAGAAACGAAGACCATGATGCTAAGCATGATCACGCATGCAGAAACAGCCATCGAACGGATCTATAAATAAAAACTTCTAATATTATTTAATAGGGAACTTTATAGAAGTTTACCTTGGCTGGCATGACCTCCACCAACACGACAAACTGTACGCCCACTAGACCAATACAGCAAAGGAAAACATCCAAGGATAATAGGAGAAGGGGCATCCAACCCACTGAGGAGAGATCGTAGCGCTCTGCAAGGTAGGTGAAGGCGCCGAAGGCAACCAGACAAATCCCACAGCCCAGACTAGAGATCAAGAGCAATATTTTGCGACCGAATCGATCGCATAATAAAGTCGTTGTGTAGGTGCCCACAATCTGAATGACTCCAATGATAATCGTGCACATGCCAATGTCCAAGGTGGTGTGTGAGGCAGCAAAGACGTCCGACATATAAGAAGCAAGGCAGAAGGTGCCAGTGAATTGATTAGTAAATATCAACACCATAGCTATAGAATAAGCCTTTAAGGCTGGTCGAGTCACTAAAAAAAAGGGAGGATTAAAAGATTGGAAGAATGAAAGGAGGGTTGGCTATGGGTACTTACGGAAGTCCTTGTAATTGAAGGCGTTCACATTCAATGCCCTCTCCTTGGTCAACTTCAATTTGACATCCTCGAATTCCTGCATGGAAATTTTATCGTCATCTGTGATATTTTTATAATATCTAAAGGACTTTTCCGCAGCCCCAAATTTGCCTTTGTTGATCAAATGGAACGGAGTTTCGGGGAGAAAGAGATTGCTAATGAAATAGCAAATGGGTAAAGGTAGGACGAAAAAGGGAGCCAAGTAATAGTCAACATTTGTGGACAAGATATAACCCATTAGAATGCCCATGTTTACAGAGAGCATGACCATAGAGGCAAGGCGACCTCGAATCCTGAAATATATTAAGAAGTATTTTGATGTTGAGAAAGAAGAAGTACTTTCATATGTCGACTTACTTGGCATCTGATATTTCGCTAATGAATATGGGGAGAACTATATAGCCTCCTCCACCCGTGACGCCAGCTAAAAGACGAGCCAGGTACAAGTATTCCACACTCTGAGCGAAGTAGGACAACAACCAGAAGCACTAAAGGCAGTGAGTATATGGATAAGCGTAGGGATAAGTGAGTTCACTTAGTTAGGAGCTACTCACTACATACGGCATAGTTAAGGCAAGCATAACAGGCTTTCGCCCTATACGATCCTGCAGTAAACCCGCTAGTAAATTGCCAACGACACTGCCAATGCCCAGTAAGGACCCTATCCAGGACACCTCCTCCACCAGCACCTCGAAACTGAGTGGCGAGTCGGGAGTCTGCAAGGCCCTCATCACAGGCGACATCCACCCGATCCCTATGCCATGAGCAAAAGTCGAGAAGTTCACTAAAGAAATGAAAAACCATTGAAAATCCTCCCCGTATCAATTGAGTTTTATGCGCCTAACTCACCCAGGAACGTGGCCAGAAACTGATGACGATATCTGCGATTCAGTAGACTATCCGAATGCTCAATTACTTTGCCCGTTGTCAACTTCATTGTGTTCTAACCAGTTGAAGCTCATGTGTTTGACTGACTGCTAAGGGGTTTAAATAATATCTGTAATATAGTCTGCGGTCTAGATTGGAAAGCTCTGATGCGACACTTTCCGAACAAGGTTAAGGGTAGATAAGAACGTTTGTTTACTACTCCCAGTAAAAGTTGTGTGCGTTACGGTTACGTTAAAATTAATTTATTATCTCATACTTAAATATGCAAAACTCAATCTTCAATCATAGACTTGCCTTTGGTCTCTGGCAGGAATAACAGAAAGTAAACAAAAGTTAGAAGACTGGAAGCAGCCGAGAACCACATGGTAATCGATATGCCAAAATAATGAAGGAGCAGCGGAAATAATTTCAATGTGCCAAAAACCAGAACGCTAAGGAAAACAACCGACATGGAAGTGGCCAGGGAACGTATCTGGAAGGATTGAGAAATGATATAGATAGTTGCAGATCTGTATGTGAAAAGAAAGACAGCCTAATCCAATTCGAATTCTAATATCGTATTTCTTTTATTCTCATGTTTAGATAAGATATTTGGTAGCTCACCTTAGCTGGAAAGAGTTCCACAAGCACCACGAAGAATAGCCCAATGAGTCCGATGTTGCCTAAGTAGATTATAATTATCATCAGCACTAATGGCACCCAATTAAGATAGCTCAGGTCGTGGAACTGAGCGAAGTATGTGAAGCAGCCGAAGGCGATGCAGCCCAGGGCAACACCTAATGTGGAGATCAGCATGAGGATGCGACGTCCGATGATGTCCACAAATATGGTCGACGTATAAACGCCCACTATTTGGACCACGCCAATGATAATGGTGCAGATATTGACGTCCAGAATGGAGCCCGATGCCTCGAATATGGTGGACATATAGTTGATGAAACTGAATATTCCACTGAATTGGTAGCCCGTGGAGAGGACGATCGATGCTGCGAAGCCCTTCAAGGCGGGCTTGGTGACTAGCATATGTAGAACATATGGAATAAATATGAATAATCCTATATTATCGAAGCGGTAATCTTACTCAAGTCCCTATATGTTAAGGCAGTGCGATTCTGCGCCTGTTGCGCATGGATGGCCAAGCGCAACTCGTCGAAGTTCGCCTTGGAGACCTGTTCCATGTCCTTTTTCTGGTTCTGGTAGTACCTGAAGGAAGTTTCGGCTGCATTCAATTGACTTCGTCTCAGCAGATAGGGCGCCGTCTCGGGCAGGAAGAGATTGGCTGTGAAGTAAGCGATGGGCAGGATGATGGCGAGGAATGGCACGATGTGATAGGCCAGGTAGGTGCTGAGTATATAGCCGACGAGTACGCCTAGGTTGACAGACAGCATTACCATAGAAGTCAAGGAGCCCCGAATGCTGGAAAGTACACAAAATGTGTAGAAGAACACTCAATATAATGATATGTATGAGATATAAAGTGATTAAGATACAGCTATAGATTAGGCACGCACCTGCTGTCAGCCACTTCACTGATGTAGATGGGCACTACCAAATAGCCAGCGCCCCCAGTGAAGCCACACAGGAAGCGGGCCACATACAGGTAGTACACGTTCGAGGCGCAGTAGATGAGGATCCACAAACACTTTAAGCACAAGTTGTTCGAGTGAGTCTGTCAGGCTCGGTAGGCAGGACTTACCGCATACGGTCCTGCCAGCAGGTAGATGCAAAACTTTCTGCCCATCCGCTCCAGCAGAAAGGCTATGGTCAGGTTGCCCAAGAGACTGCCCAAGCCCAACATGGAGCCCAGCCAGGAAATCTCCGCGATGCCCACTTGGAAGTCGAGGGGTGTGTCGGGTGTCTGGATTTTGTTCAACGTCGGCGACAGCCAGCCGATTCCCACGCCATGCCCAAATGTTATAATGTTGACTAAGAGAATCTTGAACTGAGTTCAGACTTCCGATGTCAACCTGAGCTGTGACTTACCTATGACAGTGGCCAACAGTTGGTAGCGCGTCTTCGGGTTCAGAAGCGAATACTGTTTTAGATTCGTCATTTCTATAGAGAGATGGGCTTAGAGACGTCTATGCAAGTGCACTGCCCGTAGACTAATGCGACTTCGAGTATTTGTAGTCTTAGAGATGTAGAAAAGCTTAATTGATATTTTTCTAACTATAAAAGCTATTATCGTATAGACACAGTCTATTGCCTACCCATTACAAACTGTCAGACTCTTTATCCTACCGATGGTAGATCATATTAGAAAGATGTGTGCTTAAGCGAATCAGACAATACTTATTGGATTAGATGAGGATCACATAAAGATAAGATAGCTGAGCGAGCGCCAATTACACCACGAGAGTCACGACAGTCATAAATGATAAGAGTTACTTTACCTGGGTCTACTTCCCAGGTGTTATACACTATTGGAAATGGCGTGCTCAAAAAGAAGGCTTGTCCTTCCACTACGATAAGGTTGTCAAGCTCTACCTCCAAACGGGTGTAGGCAGACTTGATAAATAATCAAACACCATGTACATGATCAAAGATTTGTCAAGTTCCTCCATAGATCCCCTTCCAAAGCTTATATAAATACTAACATTATATATGACGTTTTTAAGCATTAATGAATATTAATGAAATATTTCATTATAATCTACCCAAGGTGTGGCTTCAAGTATACAAAAGTCTCGACACAGTTGCGATTTCATTTTATCATCCAAATATTTGTACAGATTTTTGGGAATGTCATAAGGTAAACGAAGTTCCTTTATTTGCGCCGTTGTCAAGAGAAATAATACTGTTAAGGAAGGTCAGTTCATATATAAGCCATATGCCTTGAGTTCATTTAGTTTTGCTTAACGTATTATGTGATAATTCACAAACTCAATATTGTATTCGCCTAAAAGTCGAATTTAAAATTCAGATATGATTTTGGGCATGGGAACTATCGGCCAGATATCAGCCAGATGGCAGTGTTCTTGGCCCTACACTATACAGTCTATATACAGCCGACATGCCAACAACAATTCCTACAAGCGCACTGGATGAAAGCAATGTACTAGTAGCAACATACGCTGATGATACAGCAATCCTTTGCAGAAGCTCAAGCATAGATCAAGCTTCGAGAGCCTTGCAGGAATATGTGAGTAGTTTTGAGAATTGGGCTCTTAAATGGAACATAGGCATCAACAGCAGCAAATGCGTTAACGTCACTTTTGCGACAAGGCCTTTATCGTGTAGGGGTATTACTATGCTGGGCTCCACACTCACCCACAAGACCTCGCATAAGTACTTAGGTGTCATCCTGGACAGACACTTAACGTTCAAAACTCACACATCCATGGTTCGACAGTCGGTGATGGCGAAAGCAGGAAAGATGGCCTGGCTGCTGGCACCAAAAAATAAATTGTCAATGCAAAATAAAATTACCATTTACAAGTCCATACTAAGTCCAATATGGAAATACGCACTGCAAATATATGGCATAGCAGCAAAGAGTAACCTTAATAAAATTAGGGTTGCTCAATCTAAGATACTAAGGCGAATGTGCAATGCTCCCTGGTACATACGCAACAGGGACATTGAAAGGGATCTAAGGATTCCCAAAGTGGGTGATGTGATGCAATTGCATTCACTGAACTACATACAACGTCTTGGCAGACACCCAAATGAGCTTGCCAGACAACTCACTACCAAGCCAAGAAAGAGAAGACTTAAAAGGAACCACCCATTGGATCTTCCCACCAGGTTCCTTTAAATTTCTTACAAAATCTAAATCTTAAATATATATAATATTGTAAATAACATTGTAAATAATACACAGCTATATCGCCTGTGATATATTGTTCTCATTAATGTAAAACTAGATTAAGTTGCCACATTAGGTAGCAGTAAGCTAGTTAATAAAATAATATGCACCTTTTTTAATAAAAAAAAAAAAAAAAAAAAAAAAAAATATTGTATTCGCCTAAAAGTCGAATTTAAAATTCAGATATGATTTTGGGCATGGGAACTATCGGCCAGATATCAGCCAGATGGCATTTGATGATTAATAACTGAAGAAATTTTATAGCTTCTAAAAAGCTAAAGATTGAAAACGAACTCAAATATTGGCTTAGCTTCAATCCATGACATTTTTTATTGCGGGTCTCTATGATTTGATAAATACTTCTCTACATTATGCAAATATACGTTATTTAATACCTTAAACTTGTAAATAAATGTTAATCTTTCTAGGGGTCCAACATTGATTTCCCTTTCGTCTCTTCGAGGAAAAACAGAAAATAAGCAAAGCCAGCAAACGCAACGAGACTCGAGCTCCACATGGTGCTCGATATGCCCCAATATTCCATACAGATTGGAAAGATTTTCAGAGAAACGAAGACCATGATGCTAAGCACAATCACGCATGCCGACACAGCCATCGAACGGATCTATAAACATTGTTTAAAAAATTGTTATTAGATCATTTAAAAGCGAACTTTGTTTAAACTTACCTTGGCTGGCATAACTTCCACTAGAACCACAAACAGGACGCCCACTAGACCAATATTACAAAGGAACACATCCAAGGATAACAAGAGAAGGGGCATCCACCCCACTGAGGAGAGATCGTAGCGCTCTGCAAGGTAGGTGAAGGCGCCGAAGGCAACTAGACAAATGCCACAGCCCAGACTGGAGACCAAGAGCAATATTTTGCGACCGAATCGATCGCATAATAAAGTCGTTGTGTAGGTGCCCACAATTTGAATGACTCCGATGATAATCGTGCACATGCCAATGTCCAAGGTGGTGTGTGAGACAGCAAAGACATCCGACATATAAGTAGCAAAGCAGAAGGTGCCAGTAAACTCAGTGGTAAATATCAGCACCGTTGCAGTGGTATAGGCTTTTAATGCTGGTCGAGTAACTGAAGCGATGGAAAGCAATATATAAACGAAAGTTGAATAGAGTATCTGATTCTTACCAAAGTCCTTGTAATTGAAGAAATTCACATTCAATGCCCTCTCCTTGGTCAGCTTAAGTTTTATGTCCTCGAACTCCAGCATGGAACTTTTGTCGTCATTTGTGATATTTTTATAATACCTAAACGACTTTTCTGCAGCCCCAAATTTACCCTTGTTGATCAAATGGAACGGAGTTTCGGGGAGAAAGAGATTGCTAATGAAATAGCAAATGGGCAGGGGTAGCACATAGAAGGGAGCCAAGTAGTAGTCAACATTTGTGGCTAGGATATAACCCATTAAGATGCCCATGTTCACAGAGAGCATGACAATGGAGCCAAGACGACCGCGTACTCTGCAGGGAAATCATGGAGTATTCTAATATATATCGTGCTATCTCTTTAAGCACACTTACTTAGCATCTGATATTTCGCTAACGAACATGGGCAGAACGACATAGCCACCTCCGCCCGTGATGCCGGTCAAAAAGCGTGCTATATACAAGTACTCCACGCTCTGGGCGAAGTAGGACAGCAGCCAGAAGCACTGCCAAACAATTTGAAGTTAGTTAGCGCCGAACATGAGGTAACGCTTGCCTCCTCCTCCCACTCCCACTTACCACATTCGGCACAGCCAGAGCTAACAAAACGGGCTTCCGGCCAACTCGATCCAGCATAAACCCTGCCAGTAGGTTTCCACAAAGACTGCCAATGCCTATCAGTGAGCCAATCCAGGACACCTCCTCTACAAACACCTCGAAAGTGAGTGGCGAATCGGGAGTCTGCAGGGCTGTCATTACGGGCGCCATCCAGCCGATGCCCACGCCGTAAACAAAGGGCGAAATATTCACTGGAAAAGTGAGGGACATTGGAATTGAATTCTCAAGAAGTAGGCGCCTAGCTCACCTAGGAGTGTGGCCAGAAATTTGAATCGATTTCTGCGATTCAGCAGATTATCCGAATGCTCAGCCACTATGCTCGTTGTCAACTCCATTGTGCTCTAGCCCGCTGGATGGCATATCATTGACTAAAATTTGAGCTTCATCTAAAAGACATTACTCTTACTTATCTAGCAACAGACGACGGCTAGATAAGACATCTTACTAAAACTTCCAGTAAAAGTGCTTTATTGCCTCGATGCCCACTGGAAAGTCGACGACAAAATTTTATAACGTCGACTAACATATTATAACTAAAAGGTAAGCCCATGCCTGAGATAAAAGGTCTTCCATGACTAAGCTATGATTGTTGTCAAGAGGTAGTCACGAATACTTTGCACAGTCGCACGGACATCAAGGCGAGCATTGCCAAAGAGCCAATATACCCTTTTCAGTTCAGAATGCCTATTGGCTTAGCTGTGGCTAATATAAGCGGATTAAGATTTCGCAAGGTTTGAGATTCATTATCTGGGTTCATGTGCCAGGTGTTCCATGCCATGTGGATGTGGATGATAAACTGTAAAAGTAGGCGTGTCTCTCCGTTGCGATAGGGCTTTTAAGACTGTGTAATTTATTATTGGTCTTACGAGATATAAGCTGTTAATGATCTGCTGGAAAATTACGCGCCATACGAGTGACTTGCATATAAGTTTGAATAAAACAGAGTATTAGTTACGCCAGACTTTAGATATGTGTACAAATATAAAATTATCAGACATTTCACGCTGCATTGATATATTTCCTTCAATAGTTTCAAACAAATTCGTATTGAGGACGGTCAGTTTGTACATGAGCAATAAGTATTCGATCATTAGATCTGTATAATTACTGATATTTTGTTATTATCTGATCTGACAGCTTAAAGAGAGATAGAGAGAGAGAGAGAGAGAGAGAGAGAGAGAGAGGGAGAGAGAGAGAGAGAGAAAAGAGCTACTCTCTCTCTCTCTCTCTCGCTCTGCCTCTCTTTTTGACATTTACTTTCATAAAGTTCTATCTCATTACCTATTTCTCTCTCTATCTATCTCTTTCAAACTCTATATATTATTTTTTGTAACGTTCTACACACTTGTTTCTATCTCTCATTACACATCTCTTTCATAGCCTGCGTCTCTATCTCTATCTCTGTCTCCTGTTCTCTATCTATGTCTTTCTTCCGCTTTTAATCGTTATCCTCCCCTCTCTTAGTTTCTCTTTAAATCACCATCTGATTTCTCTCTCTCTCTCTCTCTTAAGGTTTCCTCTTTTGTCTTTCTCTGTCTGTAGATTTTGTCCACTTTCTTTCTCTTTCATTCGCCATCATTCTTATTCCAGCACTTTCTGTCTGATTATCTCTTTCTCTGTAACGCTTTCTCACTATTTCCTTCTGGCATTCAAAGTCGTTCATCTGTAATACACCTGCACTGCACCTAGAGCACATGGAGCTGTGTTCAGATCGTAAAGATGGGTTCTCTGGCAAGAAGTCCGTAATCTAATCAAAGAGGGCGCTTATAAGTCGCAGACAGACACGAACGCAGAGGGTAAGTTCAAGGGGAAGCTGTTGGCCAACGGCAGACAGTTAGCCAGATTGTCGCGCCCGACTAGATTTACGACAAAGACGCAACTTGTCTGGCTAACATACATATATGTAATGAGTACTCGTAGGAATGCACTTGATCTTGCAAGGTACCTATAATATTGAATATTGTAAGACAAGTAGAAATAGAAAACAATTCACAATTGACTAATAATAATTAACTATAGGTTTGCCAGAATGGTCTCGATTGTCTTGCCCTTCGTCTCGGGCACAAAGACGGCAATGAACATGGCCCCGACGAGGGTGCAGCTGGCGAAGAAGAGCACAGTCCCGTGCATGCCCCACGCAGCGGTCAGGAGTGGAATGAGCTGGATGAGGAATAGAAAATCCTTTGATATTGTTGAGCTCTAGTCAAGTCAGGTGGGCACCTACCTTGATGGCCAGCATGGACAGCAGCCACAGCACGGACATGAGCACCATGATGGCCGTGCTGCGTATCTTGGGCGGCAGAATCTCAGAGATGACCAGGAAGGGCAGCGTCAACAGACCCCACGAGGCGATGAACAGCATGAACGAGAACGCCGCAATGGGCACCCAGTCGAAGCCGGACGTATCGTACTGCAGCACCTTCAGGTAGCTGTGACTAGCCATGACCAGCTGGCTGAGGCAAATGCCAACCGCGGAAATGAGCAGCAGAACCTTGCGCCCCGCGCGCTCCACCAGCAGCGTGGACGCATAGGAGCCCACCAGCTGAATAACGCCCACAATGATGGCGGAGATTGTGGGCGGCAGACTAGAGCCGGACTCCTCAAAAATCATTGCCGTATAGTTGAGCATGGCGAAGCACCCGCAGCCCTGGTTAGTCATCAGCACGCCCAACCCAATGACCAAGGCCTTGCGCGTCTTTCGATCAGCTGAAAGAGGGAGAGACAATTAGTTTGGATTGGAGAAGTTTAACAGTTTAAGGCAAGGATTAAGCTGTGGAAGAAGACAATGACTGACTGACTGAGAGAGAGAGAGAGAGAGAGAGGGAGAGCTTCAACTAGCTCAGAGTCAAGGAAACACGTGAAGTGGAAGTCAGATTAAAGCTAAAGATAGTTTGAAGTCTAACAGTTGAGTAATCTCAGAATAGATTGAATTCAAAATCATGGAAGGAGCAACAGTTCTAGTTAAGCAATTGAAGTTTCTATTCAAGCCCAACAATTAAGGTAATGCTGTGCTAGATCGGACCCCAACGATGGAGTAGCCCTCATTCAATAACTAAGTAAGGCCTTACCAAAGTCCGCCCAGGTTACGGCACTGTCATCGACATCCGCATCGTCTGGCTTCTCGGGTGCGCGCAGCTTGTGCAGCTCGAGCTGCAGCTGCTCGCTCAGGTCCTTGGAGGGACGAGTGCATATGTTGCGATAGTAGCGCAGGGCGTCCTCTGCCTCCGACAGCTTGTGCCGCTGCGCCAGATGCTGCGGCGTCTCAGGCATGAACCAGAAGCAGCCCACGTACACGACGGTCAGGGTGGAGACAATCCAGGCGACTGTCGCATAGCTGAAGAAGTAGCCCAGAATGAAGGCGAGCAGCACGCCAAAGTTGCAGGTGAGCACCAGCAGAGTGCCCAGAATGCCCCTCACACTGGGCGCCAATCAATAGATTAATGACAGTTATAGCAGGAGAAGGACCTCGCCGTGGCTCACCTGTCCTCGGCCAGCTCCGCCGTGTATACGGGTATCACGCCAAAGCAGCCGCCGCCCGCCAACCCTCCCAAGAAGCGCGCTGCTATCAGGTGTGTGGGATTCCTTGCATAGGGAATACCAATCCAGCCCAGCTGCAACAGAAACACATAATCCAATTGGATCCTGAATTCTGATTAACACTCCACTTACCAGCGAGGGCAAAGCCACCCACAGCATTGACCTCTTGCGTCCGATTTTATCGGCCAGCCAGAGGAAGAATACGTTGCCCACTAGCCCACCGAGGCAGAGCACCGACGCCACATTGCCCTGATCCTGCTTCGTCAGCGGACCCGTCTCCAACGGACTCGCGCTGCTGCTTAGCTCCAGAAAACTGGACGACGGCCAGCCGCAATAAGCGCCAAAGGAAATGGACACAATATTTACTAAAATGCGAAAAGCAATAGATTAGAAATATACACATGTAATATGTAATAATAATAAAAATAATAATAATCATAATAATAATAATAATAATAATAATAATAATAATAATAATAATAATATTAATACAAATAATAATAATAGCAATAATAATAATAATATGGTATAAGGTTTTTCCTTTTTTGTGTATATATATTTATATTTTATACAAATTATTTTTTTTATAATTTATTATTTATTTTTAATTATCTATATTTATATTAAGAGTATTACAATTTTTCATAATCAATGTCAAAGGCTTAACAACATTCTAGGTATTCTACTTCCAGATGTTTCTATATAATTGATTTATTTAATGTAAAAATGTTGTATAAAATATTTATCAAATACAATATATGTATATTTGAATTTTAAACCTATTCTTCTTATTATGTTTTTTTTTTAAGTTTTATAACTGAGATGAATAATGGACTTTTATACGTATAATAACTGTTCTTTATAACATTATTATTTCATCATATATTTATTATTTATATATGTTTATTATTATATGTTTATTATTTATATGTATATGATTTAAATATTTATATTTTTTATTTTTCGACACTTATCTTCAGTTTACAGCGGCTATGAAAGGTGCTTTTAAAGATAAGTCCTACTTCTGGTTCCATATAATATTTACAATTTACTCTTGAAATTATAATTTTTCACGTAAATACGCATTTTTATACCCTGAACATATTGAAAGTGGGAAATCGTTATATACATTATTTATAAGTTTCACTATGAATAATTTATTATTGATTGAAAACAAAAAGAGATTAGTTTTGCAACTTTTGTTTTCCTATAATTAAGTTAAGCCCTTTTTTTGCATTTAAAAATAAGCGTTTTTTAATCGGCAATAAGTTAATTTTTTTTTTTTCAGGCTTCAGGATTTATGCCCCTCACACGCGTAATCACTTCTGCAGTCATTTCAATTTCACTTTTTTATCCTTTTACGAATGGTTGTTGTTTATTTTACAAACCAAATATTGCAGCCAGATATTGGTGTTTCACACTGCCTTTTGCCTCCATGTTGCCCTTTTTTTTGTCCTTATCCAATTATGGCAAGTGATGCGTTCATTATCCCTTTGGCAGGTGGGCTGTGCTGCTGGGCTCTGCTGCCTGGGGTAACGCTCGTGGCTAACTAACCGGGCGCATTCGCTGGAAGATAATTTTTATATATGCCATTAAAATCACACACAAAACGGGCAGAGATTGTAAAGCCAGCCGGAGATACAGAGCCCCAGAGCCGCAGAGCACGCGTACATATGGGAAAACAAACTGAACGGATTGTTGTTATCACTCAACCATAATGCTCTCAGCTCTCTGCTCTCAGCTGAAGCGACGAACATCATCAACAATAACAGAAATTCCAATTGCATCCAGTCCAGACTGTCGATACGCTTTGTTTTCTCAACTACTGTCATTACAATCGAAATCGCCTTCTACTCTACTCATCAGATTGGGAGATATGTGCTTGGACTATGGGAACCGGCTTGCTCCAAGGGCTAGCTGATTGAAAATTGAGGTAGAGTTTCTTATTCTTATACTATAATAAATAATAAGAAGCCAACTTAATATATAAGTAACTAAATTAGACTATTCGGAGAAAAGAGTATCTCATCTTATCTTATTTAAGTACAAATGGATTAATTTACATTGATAGGTAATAATAAGAAATTTGAATAAAAATGTATGTGTAAAAATATTCTATACCTTTACATATTAAATATCTATATCATATACAGCAAAGGAGTAGGCGCTATACAACAAATGCGACTAGATACAGAGAGAATACCTTTATTGTTGACATGTTTGTTAAATGTTTTATTTTATTATTTAATTATTATTGATAAATAGATACAATAACGTATACAACATAGATAAGTCTATAGAGTGATATATAGACACATTTAAAATGAAACAGCTAGAGAATTTGAATTTCGTTTTCAGCAAACATAACTGGCCTTCATTTATATTTATACTTATATTTGTATTTGCTTTTCTCTTCATATTATATATTTACTATTTTTCCTGTTGTGATATGTGTGCGAAATAGCAAATGAGCTGCACAGAGGAGCGTCATTGTCAGAGAACTGTATCGGCGCTCGACCCAGTCGAGCAGTTGCTGCTGTGCTTTAATCACGTTTTCATGGCGCTCTCATATCAGTAGCCCAAAGATTAGACGCTATGTGTGTGTGCTACGAATATTCTAAATTTTAATCAGATGGGAGTGTGTGTTGCTCAAACAAGTCGATGCAACACTGAAGAACGGGTCTGTCTAAATCTATTGTAAAGCCGTGAATGTGGATTCGCGTGTGACGGACTCTTAATGTAGCTTCCTTATTGGACAAGTGATGGGAAAAGACAAAAGTATTTCGGCTGAGAGAGATCAGCTTATGAATAACTATGCTTAGAAAAGGAATATGGATGATTAAGTTAAATAGTAGATCACACATATAATGATAATATAATAATAATGATGTTGACAATGAAAGTTGTTATTGATATTGGGATTGATAGATTGGGTTGGTTCTCCGCAATACCCTCTTGCCCAAGTCAAGGGTTCCTTTAAAAAAATCTTTATCGTAGCACATTTACTCAGTAATCCTCTCTATTTGGAGAGAGCATCTTCTTTTTTCATTCCATTTTTGAAGAAAGTGAGTTTTGCCCTTTTCCTGATTTCGAATACCTCAAATACTGACCAATCTCTTATCTAGCATAGCCAGAATATTCTATGTAATAAACAGATTTAACGCTAGATTAGATAAGCTGAGATCGTGTGTTTATGGAAACGTGAATTTCATCAGCGCGGGCGCCAGGTCGGATCAGTTACCAAGTAGTTCATGGCTTATCTATTGTATCTGGGCAAGGCCTAGCAAAGCATAATGAGTTCCATCAGATGAGGAAGAAAGAAAAAGCAGGCGCCACTCTTAATTAACTTGTGCTTTACTTATATTAGGCCTAATTGTAATTTAATTGTTCAGATGTTCGACGAAATGTGCCCATTGATGGCGCTGGCCCCCTTGGCCGCGCCCTCCTGGCCCATGAATCCCATCTCCCGCTGCACGGCCGATGGGCGGCGATTGCGTGTCTCGGGCAGCAGAGGCAACGAAATGAGACCCACGAAGATGGAGGCGGCCGCAAACACCCACAGATAGAGCACCAGCCCGGGTCCAATCGGCGACTTCACCGCATTGAAAGTCTGTTTCCAATGAAAAATGTATTTGCATTTGTGACAATACGAAGAGCTCCAGGAATTCACTCACCTCAATCATGCCGAAGAGCAGCAGCCAGGCGACGCCCGATGCCACTGAATACAGCAGGTCGTGCAGCTGCAAAACCCATTCCGAAGAATTTATTATTCATGTGTGTTTAAGGATAACAAACAGTAATAAGTGGGACAAAGTCCATAAGAGGCTTCAGCTTGTGCAAATCCACACTTGTACAAAGGGCTTAAGCGAGTTAAGCTCTTCTCTGGGTAAAGTGATTGGAAAGCTCAGTCAATGCCAAAGTGAGGAACTACACTCGGCGAAATCCAATAACAGAACTAACCCAACTTTACTTTAAGAGAATAATGAGAGAATAATGACTAGCATAATTATCATCAGCTGAAGTTAACTCGGGTTTAATTAATAGTAATTTAACTAGGGATTTTACGAGTATTGAGCACTTGTGTATATAATCAAATTGAATGGATTGAAGTAATTGCAATTAACTAAGAAAATTTGAATTAAATTGCTTAAACTACGATTTTATGTAAAATATTATATTACAAGTATAATTTTATACCCATATTATATATGCGTATAAATCATATTTAATATAATATAATATTCATGAAGTATACAATTTAACTAACTAATTATTTTTTCAATAAAATTAAATTATAAATTTAAAAGCACATTTAATGTAATTGGCTCATATTAAATATGCAATTAAATTAATTCATTTTTATCGAAATTTTTAAAAATATTTTTGTTTTTCAATTAAACTAAGTTAAATTAATTTAGTAATTCCTAATATTTTTGTTTTAATAAGATTATAATCACTTTCGACCGATAAAAATATAATTTAAACTTGTAAATGTAATAAAAATTAAAAAGAAAAAAAAAATTGAGTTATCAAAAAACCTTTAAAAACGATTAAAATTGAAATAAAATTGAAGTCAACTCATGCTAATTGAAATATTGACGTGCCTCATGCAGTAGGCTGTTATAATTCAATTGTTGCGCTGCCATGGAAAGTATGCAATGAATTTTTCCTTTTTGCAATCAAACTTTTCCAGTCTAGATCGAATTTCACCTCAGCAAACAATACGAATGCATTCCAGAAGAATAAACTGTTAATAAAAAAACTGAATTGCAAGGCAATAATGCGTCGAGCGTTGGCATTTGCATGGAATGAAACTCGTAGCTGTTCAGAATTTTATAAAACATGTCCATAGGCGTGGAATATAACATAGCACTGCCAGCGGATGCTCTTGTTTCCCAACCAATTAGTTAACCTGGATCATTGACTCTTTGAGTTAATCTCATTATCCCTGATTCAATTCATCTGGTTAGTGAATCAGAATAATCAGCCCAATTAATTGCTTTGACCTAGTCAGTCTCTAGTGAATGATGAATGATACTAATATATATATTTACTTCTTACCTTCGTGGGCAGCACTTCGCTGCTGACGACAGCGGCCAAGGGATAGAGCCCAAAGCTGACGAAGAACAGCTGTATGGCAAGCAGGATTATGGGCAAAAAGCGTTCACACCATATGCCCAGGGACCAGCTCTCGTGGAAGTGCTTGAAGAAGGCCAGAACGATGACTGGAACTGCCGCCAGCAGCGAGGAGCCACAGAGCAGCACCTGAAAGAGACCTGAAACTGAAGACGAAAGGGGAAGTGGAAATGGGAATGGCTTTACCTTGCGTGGCATTTTAGGGCCGACGAGACGTGCGAAGAGGGCGCCCACACACTGCGATATCGAGAGCAGAACGTAGTTCAGTTCCATCGTGAAGCCAGTGCGACCTAGAAAGTCGGCAGCATAGTTCAGCTCCACGAAGACGCCGCTCAGCTTGGCGCAGATCGTGAGAAGAAAGCTGACGCCGATCAGACGCACGACATAGCTGCGCGGGTAGTGCTCCGAGCCGATGCCCTTGCCCTCGCCTTGCATCTCGGCCTTGAATTCGGATAGCTCTTGCAGGTACTCGGACTTCTCGCGATCGTCTATGTCACGAATGCCTCGATACCAGCGGAGGGACTTCTCCAAGGCCTGCAGGTTGCCCTTGCGCATGTAGTAATGCGGACTCTCCTGCACGAAGGGGAAGCACAGAGAGAACACGCAGGACATCATGCAGCCCACAACATTTACGTAATTGTAGGGCAAATAGAAGCCAAGCACAAAGCCAAGCAGTATGCCCAGAGTGCGCCACAGTTCCATTGTAAAGGTCAAGACGGCGGCCTTCTCGCGACTCTCCGCGATTTCGTTGATGAAAATGGGCAGCACCACGAGCGCGGCGCCAGCTGCCACGCCGCCAAACATGCGCGAGGCATAAATGTGAACGATGTCGAAGCCGAAGTGTATGGTGAACCAGCTGAACTGTAAAAGAAGAAAGGAGAGTAAATTTAAAGCTAAGATATGATACTTTAAATTCGATTATCTATCGATAACCAATCGTTCCTCTCATAGTCCTGGTTGGTTCATTTATTACCACAGCTCATGAAAGTAGTTCATAACCGATTCATATTCGGCAACTAGGAACGTATGGTTTATTAACACTTGAATGATTTGATAACAAGTTAATATGCATATGTAAAAAGATTATGTATGCATTAGATATACTTAATTACGAATGGGATACTTAACGACTTACAATTTGAAGCAGTCCACTGCAGAGCAGCACAGACTTGGGACCGATGCGAATGGCCAAGCAGCCGGACACGGCGGCTCCAACGGCAGCGCTCAGAAAGAGGTAGCCTGTTAATAGGGCAGTGCCAGTTGGGTCAGTGACTGTCTTGAGTGGCGTTCGCAGCTCCGACTCATAGAGGTCCATGTGGGCGGGTGTAATGCCGAAGAGAACGCCAAAGTTGAAACACAGCAAATTACCTGGGCAATTCAATATTAATAATAGTTTTAGCAGATATATTCATATATATCTGGGATTTACCCACCGACGGCTGTGGCCACGCTCTGGATGGCGCCTCCGCTGACTCGCTTGGGCAGGCACATGATGAGGTCCTGGCGTATTCAGATTTGCTCAGAGCTATAGTCGTAGTAGATGGAGCTGCATGGAAACTGAGAAGACTTTATTGTCTGGGCTGCCCCTTTTATGGTAGATTTATCTGTCGCGTATTCGTTATCTTGAATGCGATAAGCGACTGCAAGGCAGTCTGCTGCTGTGCGCAACATATTGCCGTGGATCGTAGCCGTAGCCGTAGCCGGGGACCCAGTCGTCGGGGCCAGCTTTTTAGAAGTGGCAGATTTGTATATACATTTATATATATTTGCTCAACGTGAGTCCACAAATGATGCCGCGACAAAATGCCTGTGTCTGACTAAATGTTTTGGCTACCGTTGGAAATATCTGTTTTTAACCTACAGCCGATAACCTTACCTAACCCAAAATACGTCTACGTTAGGGCTCTTCAGGCACTGAGGCGCAACTTAATTAAATGCTGTACGCAAACTTATTCTTGGCGAATGGAACAGCAATTAATTTCAATTAAAATCAATTGTAGGCAAAGTGCAGAAATGTTTCTTTAATTGATACTCCATATACTACTTGCTTTTATTTCACAAGGGTAATATCAGTCAAGCATTGCACAAGCTGAAACAACACTAAAATTTCCAATATTTTGAAATTTAATTAAATTACCGCCTATAAAAACGATCATTCGTTATCGAATATATAAGTAAATGCGGGTAAGCATGACAGAAGCTGTCTGATACGACAGTCAGCTGTTCTACTCCACATAGTCAGTCTATCAAACAGCTATCGACCAGCCGCCACTCAAGTCTTTAGATCAGTCCAAATGCCGGGAAAATTTTAATTGTGTTAATACAATTTTAATCGTCCGCAATATGACAGAAGAGCCTTGGTCTACTGCATATGCTAGTAATGAAAGCATTCGGCAAGATAATAGTATTAGTGCTGGCGACTATCAGAATGTTTGGCGTAAGCAAAAATTGCTGCTGGCGCATGCTACAAGGTAAGTGGTGATGAGGCAAAATGCGACACTAAGCTCTAAAGCAAAATCTTTGAATTATAAAGCAAGTTAAGTGAAGCTACCCGTTATGAAGTCCTCATGGAACATCAGGAAACATTTGTAAATTCCAGTAGTACGGAAATCTTCATGAATGACTGTCTATCTGGATGCCAGAAACTGCTGGCGGCGAGTCGACGGCGAAGACCCGCTGCCGGACTGCAGTTGGAATGGCAGGAGCCACCTGAACGCTCATTCGAACATCTGTGCCATGGAAAATATGAGAGCTGCATACGCGACGAAATTACCATCGACTTGCAAAAGCCCAAGAAATTAGCACTGCCAGCGGCAGCAGCAACACCATCATTGAGCACTGCAGTTACGGCTTCTAACTCCACAGCAGCAGCACCTTCCGCAGCACCAGTACCAACTGGTGGCTTTCGTACAGCACGTGAACAGTTGTTGCTGCAGGATTTGCAGGTAAATCCTGAAAAATGGAGAGAAAACAGATAAGGCTTATGGCGACGGCCGGGACAGCTGTCATAGCAGACAGCTTTTGTCGTTTTTCAATTAGATTAAAAGAGCCGATGCCAGTGAAGAGGGATCATGCTTGCGACCTGCCTTTATTTAAATTTAAATTTAGTTTAGGGCTTAGCTAAACTAAAGCCTATAAAAAGGCGAGTATCGAGCTGTGTTTTACATACAGAATGTGTGCAATGTGAAATTTGTTTAATCACAGAATGGCATACGTCATGTACGTGGATGCTAGCAAGTAGTTTCCATATTTTTTATTTAATACACATTTATTTTGTAGAGGGGAAAACAAAATGTTGAAGCTGCATCTGGTTCCACCCCCAGGAATATGATGGACTACAGAAAAAAATCGCTGGGCGGACGTGGACGCAGCGTAAATGCAAACTTTGTGCAACCCGTCGGCCAAAGCGAGCCGTAAGTCTTTCCATGGAACTATTTATAAAACGTCAAACACTAATCACATTTCTCCGTTTAGGAATGCTTCAACTCCGCCAGCAAAGCAACTCGTGCCGGCAGCACCTGCTGCACCTGTGCTGCCTGTTCCGCCCTCTTTAGCCCACTTTGATCCCCTCATGGTTGACCAAATACTGCGTGAGAGCATGCATAAATACAAACCCATAGCCTGGGAGGATGTAGCTGGCTTGGACTATGCCAAGTCCACGTTCATGGAGACCATCATACACCCGCTGCAACGCCCAGATTTGTTCAAGGGCGTTCGTCGGCCCCCACGAGGTGTTCTGCTCTTCGGCCCGCCCGGCACGGGCAAAACTCTGATTGCCAAGTGCATTGCCTCGCAGTCGAGAGCAACTTTCTTTAGCATAAATCCCTCCACACTGACCTCCAAGTGGGTGGGCGAAGGCGAGAAGCTGGTGAAGACTCTGTTTGCGGTAGCTGCTGCACATCAGCCGGCCGTAAGTGCATCCTAAGTGGTCCCTTCAAGACAAACCAAAACTTTTAGCCTGACTTTCTTTCAGATTATATTTATGGACGAGGTCGACTCCTTGCTGTCGCAGCGCTCGGATAACGAGCACGAGAGCTCCAGACGTATGAAGAATGAGTTCTTTATACAGCTAGATGGGGCGGCCACTAACGAGGATGACCACATTGTCATCATTGGGGCCACCAATCGTCCGCAGGAGCTAGACGAGGCTGTGCGCCGTCGCTTTGTACGTCGCATCTACGTGTCGCTGCCCGCGGCGCAGGCACGTCAGCAGATAATTCACAAACTTCTACAGCAAATACACCATAATCTCAGTGACGCACAAATGCAAGGGTTGGCTGAACTAACCGAAGGGTATTCCGGCGCAGATATGGACAGTCTGTGCCGTTATGCAGCCATGCAGCCACTGAGAGCTTTAACCAGCTCCCAGATTGACGCAGTCGATGCACAACAGGTAAACAAATCTTATCCGCCAGACAGCTCCTGCACATACCTCGCAATCATAGAAATTCAAAATGTGAGTTATACTCAATTTGCTGCAGTGTATGTAACAGGAAAAATGCAGTATATATTATGTTAGTATATATTGGAATGTCGTTTTTCCGTCACTCTCAGCACCTAGACTTGATTTATGAAATACGTATTCATATATAGATTATATGGTAGAACTCAGTCATTCTTCACAATACTAATCAATAAGCCATTGGCTTTGGCCGTAATCATAACAGCTTAATTGCCACGTGTAGGTTCTCATCGATTATAAAAAGCTCCATTTACGGATTTATGCACACTTATGCTAGAAACTACAAATTATTTACAGTTCGATTTGTAATATGCCAATCTAAAATCCTTAAATCGTTTCTATGTGCGGGGTACAGGGTAGTTGCTAGTCGAGTTAATGTTATCTATGTAACACATGAATTTACATACGTTATATATGCGCAGTTGCCCGCTGTAACGATGGCTGACTTCATGGAGGCCTTGGAGCATGTCTCGAAAAGCGTCTCGCCGGAGGATGTGGAACGTTACGTGACCTGGAATGGCACCTATGGAATTAAGCACTAAGCATTAAATAATAATAACAACACGAACTTTAAGATTTTATGAAGCTTTTATTTGCAGTTGGACATTCCTATACAGTATTTAGTTGTACTTTCAATTGCCTATCCTCACGCTTACTCAGAGACTTATCACATGTATTAATGTCGCGCTTATACGCTAGGGTGTGGAATGCTAGACACGTAATTAAAACCTACTTACGAACAGGGTATACACGATCAGTTATCTTAATTAGCTCACAGCACATCAAAATTTGACTTCGTATACATCAGAGTTGAATAACATTTAGACTTCGACTAGGCCCTAATGGGCTTCTTGTTTTGTTTAGTTTGTGTTTTGATCAAGCGCCCCAGACGAATGCTTTGAAACAGGGAAGTGGGGCAGTTAGGAATAACATTTAGATGTAGCTTAAACAGAATTGTACTAAATTGAATTACATTTCTAGTGATTACTCCCTAATCGGTGGAAAGACGTAATCGTCGCTCAGACTGTTTATGTCCACGTAGGTGGTCTTCGGGCTCAACACCTTGTAGAGGGCGTCGAAGGTGGGCCGCTCCTGCGGGTCCTCCAGCCAGCACTGTAGCATTATCGTGTACACCTGTGGCGTGCATATCTCGGGGCGTTCTAGCCGATTGCCCGCCAGCAGGAAAGGTATCAGCTCGCTGTTGCTGATCGTGGGATATGGCGAGGCGCCCAAGGTGCCGATCTCCCAGAGCACCACGCCGTACGCCCAAATGTCGCTCTTGCTGGAGTACACGTTGTCCCTGATGGCCTCGATGGACAGCCAGCGCAGAGGCAGCTGCCAGACAACGAAGACCATTCCATTAACAGATTCATATACTTCAAAAGTTTTGACTCACCTTTCGTGTTCTGGTATTTGTGTAGATGCCATGTCTAGAGAGTCCGAAGTCTGAAATTTTCAGTGTCTTGTTGTTGTCGATAAGCACGTTACGCGCGGCCAGGTCGCTGTGGAGTGAAATTCATAGAAAATTGATTACGTTTAATAATCTTTTCAATTTTAGGCGAACTAAACGAATTGCTTAAGTAAAAACATATTCAATCTAACTTCATAGAGTAAAGTATATAAATTGCTTCCATAGAAAACATGTTTGAATTGTTGCAAACAACAATCAAGAGTCCTCTAGTCGGGTGTGCCTGACTAAAGTGAACCCTGTATACTCCTCAGAGCTGCTATTTCAAGTATTCTATGCTGTTCTAAGCTTAAGCACTCGCTCCGTTTGCTGCGCACTTTACAGACAGAAATTATGTTTGTGTACCCAATGGAAATGGGAAATTTATTCAACAATTAGGCTCCCATAATAAAGTTCGTAATTCAGTGCACTCTGTGTGTGTGAGAGTGTTGTTTATTATGCACGTTCAAACGGAGTTTATACTAATTGGTATTGTTGCTGCTCTCAGTGTTCAGGGTATTTTCTAAAATATATTCCGATGCTCGGCTCGAACAAAAAAAAAACTATTTGATGTGAGTGCAGAGAAGACCTGCAGGAAGATAATATTTAAATTTATATTCCCATGTGCGCCGAGCTGCAGCTTTGTTTTCGTTTTTGGCGTATTCAATTCCCTCCTGAGTTTTCGAAAGGTTCGAAGTTATTGTTCTCGTTTGCCTCCTTGGGCGAATGCTGTTTTGCAGTTAGCCTGAACAATTGATTTTGATTCTCCCACAAAAAACTGATTGGCAAACAAACATGTCGTGCCTACGTCTCCCATGAAGGTTGAACAAAGCGAGGCGAATATTCAATAAATATTTTCCAGGCCAAGGGCGAATTTAATTGAAATAGTTCATACACAATAGTTTTCATTCCTGGAAATTTAATTTGAAACAAGTAAGAGTGCTATAGTCGACACTGATCGACTAGGAGATACCCTGAGCCCTGTGCGAAGCCAAATATCAAATGCGCTTTTTACAATTAGGGGGTATTGGGGGTGAATGGGGCGTGGCATCCAAAATCTGAAGATTACGTAATCTCCGCATTCATTACACGCAACTACACAGCAAATTTGAAGTCTCTAGGTCAAACGATGTACAAACCACGCCTTAAAAACACATTACAATTATCGATGAATGCTCAAAAAATCGAAATGGAATGAATTATCGAAAAAAATGTATTAACTTGTGCAGCGTATGGTATTAATGAGTATTCATGTAAAATTTTAAGTCTCTACGTTGCGTATTTTAAAATATCTCAGCGTTCATACAGACGAACGGACGGACGGACGGACAGGGCTATATCGACTCGTCTTGTCGCGCTGATCAAGAATATATATACTTTATGGGGTGTGGCACGCTCCTTCTGCCTGTTACATACATTTTCACAAAATAATTATACCCTGATTTCCCATTTTCAATGGGCTCAGGGTATAAAAATATACGGATAGTGCGCATACCGATGGGTTATCTCCTGCTGTTCCAGGAAGCGCATGCCATTTGCAATTTGCAGTGCGAAATTATGCAGCTCCTTGTTATCCAGTATGTACTCGAAGGAGTCCTCCTCCTCCACAATGGTGTAGGTAGCTGGAAGCAGTTTACGGTAAATAACAACTGAAGAGGCATATGCTTTGGCATAGTTATATTAACTATCTAGTTAATAGTATTAAAGCTTTAATTAAATTTGGAATTTAAACTTACTTTCGGCAAAAGAGGGCTTCTGCTGTCTGTGGCCCACTCCGTTGGAGGTTGTCTGCGGCGTGTTGGAGTAGGGGGAGCTGGAGCAGCTGGAGGAGGACTCCAAATCGGCGCTCTGATTGCTCGCCTTGAGTTCGATGTAATTAACACTCTGCAGCTGCGCCACCGAGGCGGACGCCGAAATGGGCTTTGTCTGCCTGCCCGTGGAGTGATTCGCGTTGCGTGGCCTCGGCTGGCCCAGCTCCTGGCGCGCCATACGCAAGTAGCTCAGCTTGGGCGGTCGAGAGAGTCGGTTGAAGAGTGGATTGTGGCAAAGAATTTGGGTGCTGCTGCTTGGCTTACCAGATTTCCGCGTCCCACGTACTCCATGATCATCAGGTACGGCGCCCGTATGGTGCAGCAGCCCAGAAAGCAAACCACGTTGTGGTGCGTGCCCACGCCCTTGAGCATGTCAATCTCGGAGAGGAATTCGGCCGCCTCGTCCGCCGATGGATTGGCTAAATGCCCAGGTGCAAGGCGCCAGATGCGAGGTATGAGGTGCAATTTCAATTAAGTTCTGCTTTGTCAATTGTCAATTGTATTTATTAGCATACCCTTCAGCTGTTTGACTGCGACCAGCGTCGTGCCTCGCATGCGCCGCAAATTGCTGGCTGTCGCCTCGTGCACGCGTCCGAAGGCGCCCTCGCCCAGCACTCGCCCAATGTGAATCGCGGAGTGCGGCACCTCAAATATGTCGGCCAGCCCCAAGGCTTGCGATTGCTGTGCGAGGAGAAAACAAAGCAGACGTTAGCGAAGGATAAGAGGGAGTCTCTTTCGGCATTCTCTACTCCAAATAGTTCCAGTTGAGAACATATTTGGAGAAATCAAATAAAATTAAATTTCAATAAATCGAAATATGGAGATTTTATTTAATTTGCATATAAATGCATATAAATGAGTCAAGATTAAATACTTCACATATTGGTTTACATCGTGTGTCGAGCAATTGCAGATGTATCAAAAAGGAGTTAACTGTGTATGGACTGTGAACGAGTATTATGCAGTCAGGCAGCCGAATGTAACACTCTTAAATACTTTTGTTTTCTTTTACGATAAATATGATGCCTTTCGTCAGTAATACCCATTTTTTTCCTTAATAAATTTAAGGCTTTGATATCTGCCATGCAGTCAATAAGGATGCTCGCTTACCTCAATGTACTTGTCCACGTAGTTGACGTTGTCCTCCATGCTGGTGTGTGGAAGGAAAGGAGTTTTAAGTCAGAGAGCAGATAATAATTGGCCATTAACTCACTCGACGGGCGCCACTGCAAACGACTGCATGTAAATCTGATTCTTGTGCAGCTGATCCTTGGCCCGAGCGCGGCGGCGGCGCAGGAGATGGGTCAGCAGGCCCGCGCACAGGATGGCAATTAGCACTGTGGTCATTACAACGAGCCAGTTACTCTGCAAACCAGAAAGTGAATCATGAGTAAGCAAGGCTTGGTCGGAAAAGAGGCTGCTCTTTCACCAGGTTGACGTCGCTGTTCAGCTTGAGCGGATGGGCGGGCACTGTCGGAAATTATACAATAGATAGTTATGAGACTTGGTCACGGACAATAACACGAGACACCTGATGCTTACCTGGAACCTTCGTTACGCTGCGCGGCCCCTCGCAGCCGGCGGGATCTATCATCATGGCCTGCAAGTTGAGGGATGTCTTCTCCTTCAGCTGCGTGCCCAGGTTGAGCTTCATGTTGCCATCGAAGCCCTTCGCCGTGGGCCGAAAGTGCAGTTCACTCAGGTTGTAAATGCGATTGAACAGATTCTTCAGAACACCGCCCCAGGGCAGCGATGGGTTGCTCTCCTCATTGATTCTGCGAAAAGTGTGTAACGGTTCTTAGAAAAGTGCCCGCAAGAGGCAACCTCGAGAGACAGGAATAACAAGCCAATTGAAGTGCTCTTTGGGTTAGAATTCGCAGCGAATGGCTTCCGTTGACGATAAATCAATTTGTGCATCATTTTCTACTTTTATAGGAGATGTCGATTTCCTTCTCGGAAAGTGATTGGACTTTCATGAGGACGGAAAGCTAAATCGAGTTACTCTGAGAAGCAGTAAATCAAACTAGCGCAGAATGTAGCGCATTGAATACCCTTTGTGTGAATTACATCCGTAAGTGGAGGATGGGGGAATCATAATCTATGTACATCACAGAGATCTAAACAGTTAGTTGCAAGTCTCTAGGTATTACGGTATTACGGTTCTAGTAACGTTAAAAATGCGAAATTTTAATTCATAATACCTATTATTGGAAAATACATTTAGAATTTCATGTCTTAGGGATTTGTAGCTTAAGAGATCGCTGCGGTCATACGGACGGAAAGGTGGGTGGACGGACTAATGGAAGAACTGACAGGCAGACATGGGTATATCGACTCAGCTCATCATCCTAATTCATTCTGTCACGCCTGCTTCTGCCTGTTACATATATTTTCGTAAAACCGTTATACCCCGAATTTCTCTTTTCAAGGGGTGAAATTTATGAAGTCTTGAAAACTTTTGACTATGAACTTTAACTTTATAAATACTTTTGAGAAGTTTCTGGAAATGCAATAAGAACTCACTTGAGCTGCATTTTGTAGGACTGCAGCGTCTCGTGCAGGCGATTCTCGTGCTCCTTGCGCAGCTGCTCGCTGGCCTGAATGATGAAGGCGATGCTGATGGTGTCGTTGGCCTGCATCTTGGCCGTGGCCTGCACTTTAGGCGGCATCGGAGAGAGCTGACAGGAGCACTTACCAGCCACACAATCTGCAAGCGATAGCGGAGAAAATTAATAACTCGTTGAAAGGGGCGAGAGGGCGAGAGATGCAACACGTACGTGGTATGAAAACTCGCATGGAGCGACGCACGAGGAGATTTGAGGTCTCCACAGTCACGTTGTACTGGCAGCCGAACATGTAGTTGCAGTCGAGGGACTCGACATTCGGGTTGGGACTCTGGGGCAGGTAGATGTGCTTGGCGGGCCGCTGCTTGATGGTGTACTCGCTGCAGGGCGCGTCCGGGCAGCGGCTGCTGTTCACGGCACTCACCAGCACGTTGTACGTGGTGCCTGCAATGCAAAGCGAGTGCGAGTGCGAGGCGCGTAAGCCTATAGAAAGCCTATTATTCGATTATCATTCGATAGCCACTCACCATTGGGCAGGTTGTCCTGCCAGCGCACCTGCAGGCGCGGGATCCTCTGCATGAACAGCGTCACGTTCACGGACAGCTCCGTGATTTCGCCTTTGCCGGAACTTAGCTGCGCCAAACAAAAAAAAGGCGGAGCATTAAAATGTTGTTTACAGATTGCGATTGCAAATTCTGGGATATTATTCGTGCTTCGGTCCATTGGGCTCATTATTATGTGCTCTGCAACAGCCTTCGCTGGAAGCGCAGCCTTTGTGCTGCTGCACTGCTGCAGCGCAAGCAATTTCCCGCTACTTTCAGTGGAAATTCGACTTTTCTACGCCGCCGGAGTCGGTTCGAAATTAAACTCGGCTCAATTTAACAGAAAAAGTAAACAAACGGTTGAGCAAAACAATCTCGGACAAAATTAATATGTACAAGGGACAGACATATAAATAAATAAATACATATATGTATTTATAGTTATGTAATATATATATACATATGCACATGTATTAAAAATAACAACGATTTATACTGGTAAAGCACTTTGTCCTTTCTCTCATAAGCGGTTTTTACTGCATATGATAATCTTGTTAAGAGGGGCAATACAACTGCAACAGCTTTGGCTGAAAATCGATAGGTTATCAGCTTTCTTTAAGGATTGCGTTGAATTAAAAATGTATTTGAGCATTACCATATTATATATTGCTAATGAATTTATGAATGCAACTCTTTTATATCAATATGTTTTTCTGCTTATATTCAGTCGATAAATATCGATTAATTGAAAAAGATAAGATTTAAATATAATATAGATAGCTTAGGAGGATTCTTTTCTTCGAATATATGAGTTTGAGTTGAGACAATTTTTGTTATATCAAGAGGATTCCTTGATTAAGGAATATACCAGAATTTCATATAAACCTTTAACTTTTATAAACTTCGGTATTATTATCAATATATCCATGCTTTCAATTTAAATATAATATACATATATATGAATATATAAATTCTGCATTATTATTGTTATATCAAAATTCTAGCTCGATTATTTTAAATCGATAAATATCGAATTGTTCTTGAAAGTTGGCTTTGTTTCATCGCGAATTTAAGTCTTTAGTATATATTGTAGTTAGCTACAAGAGATTATAATTTAATGCAGAAGAAATTCTTTTTCATATCGTTTGATATTTGTCGAAGATTACTTACGTTAAGTTTGGCTCGCGTTTTGGCTGTTCCCAATCCGGAGTCAGTTCCATTGTGGGTTATTTTGTTGCCGTTGGTGATGATGTTGTTGTTATTGTTGATGGTATTCAGTGAAATTGTTCGCATAGTTGGGTCTTCGGGCTGAGTTACGAACATTGCCTGGCTGGGTTTGGCTGTGGGCAGCACTCGCGGCGGCGGCGTTGGCATCGCATCGGAGTTGTGGCTTCCATTCCGCGACGCCAGCGTTTGGGCCACATTACTGGGCAGCAGCAGCAACGCGATGTGCGTTATGAGCAACTTATACAGTATTAGCCGCAGCATTCTTCAAATTCTCATAGTTGATATGGGGGCGGCTCTGATAGCTGCAAAATAATAAGGCAAGGCGAAGGGGCGCATTAGCACAGGGCAGACATTTAATACGGCTCTATTAATAGGTCTTTGCAGGGAAAGTTGGAGTAAGTAATGAAGGAAAATATGAATTAATTGGACGAACGGAATAATGTTCGCGGATTATCTCCATCGGCGTTCACAATTCATATCCTATTTCGTTTGGGTTTTTTTTTATAAATATTAAATGATAAAGAAATAACACACACACACACACACACAATGACAGGCATTGGTATGAGCAAAGTTAAATACGTTCCCTTTGCTTACTGTGCACTTGACGCATCTCAAAAACCTTAGCGAATTCATTGTTGTATCTTCTAAATACACTTTCTTACGACAATTTACAAGGCACAAAATCCCCTAGTCCTCTAGTTCTCTAGGGGGTTTACTCTTCGACTGAGTATCTACATTGGAAAGAGAATTAAGTCTATTCCTAAATAATCATCATCTGTGTATTAATTACGTAAACATGCCTTACAATGCATTCACATATCAATTTATAACAAAATATAAATTTTGATCGTTAATGTGAGTCAAATTTTAAGTCTTATCCTAATTAAGTCTTTCAGAGATTTTTATTTAAAATTGATTGCCCCGAATTTCAGTTGGGGGAAATTTGATCCGTCTGCTGACGATGTGAAAACGATAGCTACTATGCAGAACAAACAGCAGCGCGGGCAAACAGTGGAAACTAATTAGCCGCATGTCATAAAAGCCACAAGCAAATTGAGCATACGCCCTGTAACACGGCTTTGACAACTCTAACGGTGGCAACACGTTGTCGGTTATGACAGCCACACAGAGCTTGCATGCAGCTGAAAGCCACAAAGTGCTTACTATTTGAGGCAGGCGAGTATATCCTGTAAATGAATGGGCCAAAAGGGATATAGAGGACGTTGGGCACGACTCAAAGCTGATCGAAATGTGAGTAATCCGAGCATGAATATATTTATGAATAAATTTTCGGGTAGGCAATAATTGTAATGCAACAAGTGAGCAATAAATATACCTTGTAATTGAAATGGGCTTATAGGGTATATTCTATAAGGCAACCATATCTGAGTATGAGAATATTAGTTAATCGATTATTCTACTGATCGAGTTAACGATGATTGTATACGTTAATTAATTCCATTAACGATTGTTGCTAAATTTCAATAAGTAAACTACCCACCCCCACTCCCCACTCTGCCAGGGGTATTTCTGACAATTAGACGAAACCAATCAAGTCCGCTAGCACTTAGATCGGGTTGTTTGGAAACAAACCAAAACACGAGTCAGCAGAGAGCAACAGAAAGTAATACACTTAACAGGTGCATCTCTCGCTTATGTTTGTGTGTCTCTCTGTGTGTGTATGTGTGTGCTATCTATTAGACAAAATGAACAATGCATTTATGCAATTTGCTCAAGCAAGTCAGTCGAGCAGCTTATGAGAGGGCTTTAGGTTGCTTGAAGGGCCAAATTTGGCATGATTATTTAACAAGCTGATTATGTATTTGAGCGATGGCAGCCAAAGCAGCTACAATGATGTCATGTTACGCTTTTGGCGAAAGTCCAATTAAAATATAAGCACATAAGAAAGCTCGGGTCGGGAGTGCTCGACTAAGAGATACCCTGAGCTCAAGCTGATTTGAGTCATTTAACTTCAATTTGTTTAAATGTCGCGAAATTGAGATCTTAGTAAGATATTAGAAAAATTTATTATTCTGATTTCAAAAAAAAATTATCTATTGAAATATATTAGGTTCTGTTAAGAAAGGAACGGCCCGAGTCATAGCAGACCCCATAAAGTATATATATAATATTATGTTATAAATACAGTGATCTATAGAACCTAGAGAATTTAAATCATATCTTTTATATTCTGTATGCCAACCACAGAATGAGTTTATAACTTATTTTTCGATAGCTTAAGATGCTTTGCTATCGATATAAATCGATCAATTTATTTGATCTTTTGAGCTCAACTTACTAACCAAATGAGTTAAAGATTTCTATTGAATGACATTGTTAAGCTCTGCTTAATAAATGCATGGCAATGAATTAAAGCACTCAGTTTCGTTTTGTCTCATAAATAAATTTATAATGTCTTTGACTCCGCATATGCTTGAAACCCACAAAGACCACACACACATTGTAAGATCCTTTGTGTCATTGGAGGGTGAAGACCTGACAGGGGAAGCACTTAGCTTGACCCAAACAACTTGTGGTGCCATCTGTCACAGTGTTACTCGCTAAGCACTACTTAAAAAGCTCCGTATGTTATATTAATACAGTGGAACGCAGTGCGGTATCGCAGTATCGGCCATCGCAATCGCAATCGTGATGATTCAGCAAACGTACTTCTGGCAGCTCTAAACAATAATAAATATGCTTTCTTCAGCTCATTCCATTTGGGCTTTGATAGTCATAATTCTGCAAGTCATCATGGCGATAACAGTGGCGAGTATTTTTATTGAATATCCTATTGAATTTGCATTATGCAATTTCATCAGATATATATTATATTTATACATACATATGTACATACACTTTAAGAATTTTCACATTTTCGCTTCTTTGTTGACATTTGAGGTTTCCTCAACGCCATTCGCCTAGCCGAATCTATGTGTGTGTAAGTGTGATTGGGTGTTGTGTGTGTGTGTTTGGCGCCGCTGTCAGCGCCTGGGCACTCGCTAAACGCGCCGGCCAGGTCGCCCGAGTCGGGCAGGATTAATGCGCGTATTTATATATAATAATGCTAACAAAGCTAATTGTTGACAAGACATTAGAGACGGGCCAACAGCCAACTGCCAACAGGCAGTAGCCAGGTCATAAATTAAGCCATGTCACAACGTTTTTATTTTATGGCCCGCTTGCCGTGTGTTTGTTTTGGTTTAACGCCCTCTCCCAGCGAGTGGGGAGAGGGGCCCAGTCCTGGTAGGACCCACCGACCGGGCCATAAATGAGAACAGTTTTATGCAGTGCTAAAATTGCGATAATTTGCCACGTTGCCAGCAGCGGCAGAGTCTAATTATTATCTCCCAAAAGATAGTATCGTTATTGAATTAATATCTTAATCATGTTCGCAGCTAGCGCGTGATTCATTCTGCTTTTATTTTCATAACTGTTTTTCATTTCCCTTTGAAATTCCACTTTGAATGAATTCCTCCAATTACAACTGCACTTTACAACTGCAATTTATTCAAATTGGAATTTTCATAGTTGCTGCAAAGTCAGCAATAAATATTTTGGCGATTTCATAAATTTCTCTTTGCCTTTTTAGCCGAATAAATTTCATATTAGCCAAAAATGAATTTTATTCCGAAATTGCTCTAATATTTGATCTCTCTTAAGCATTTAAAGATGTGTGCCGACTATTCGTAGATGGATTTACCCCTAGTCTCCTCCACGAACACCACCACATAGAAGAAACAAAGCGCACTGACCCCCGCACAGCCCCACATCGTGGCGGCCAGCCCCCAATGCTCCATCATCAGAGGAAAGGCTTTCAGGGAAGTGAACGCAAAGCCACTGAGACAGGCCAGGCAGGCACTTGTGGCCACGGCACGTATTTTCTGGGGGAGCACCTCCACCAGCACCACCATTGTGACCGAGATAATCCCCACATTAGCCACAAATATATTGAAGGCCATCAGCGTGACGGGCAGCCAGCTGGACAGCGCGCTCAGATCCGCCTCAGTCTCGTCGCCAAAGAAGGCATAAAGGCCAAAGGCGCCGGTGCCCAGAGCACTGCCCGCACACGAGATAATGAGGAGTACTTTGCGTCCATGGCGATCCACCAAGTATATGGAGGCAAGGGTGCCCACAATCTGCACTGCCCCAATGATAATCGTGTTTGTGTTGGGCTCCAGCTGCGTGTGCACCCGCTCGAAGATGTTGGTCATGTAGTTGATGAAGGCGAAGGTGCCAGTGAATATGTTGCCCACCATCAGGACGAGGCCCGTCAGGATGGCCTTCAAGGCGCGCTTGTTGCCTGCCCAGAATCGAATAGGAAAAGAGAAACCAAATGCCAAAAACTATATATAGATCATAATCAAGTCGATCCGATCAGCGCTTACAGAAGTCCGACATGGTCAGGCCCTCGTCGCCGTCGTCCTTGGCCTGCTGCTGTAGGGCATCCCGCATCTCTTCAAACTGCTTCTGGTAGGCGCGCTCCGACTCCTTGCTCGGCGCGGGACCATCGCAGTTGCAGTAATATTTCAGAGCGCGCTTCGCATCCTCCTCCCGACCCCATCGCAGCAGCTGCTGCGGGGTCTCGGGGAAGCGCGTGGTCAGCAGCAGATAGCAGATGGGAAGGACCCCTACGGTACACGGAATCACGTGGTAGGGCACATGGGAGGAGATAATGAAGCCCACCATTATGCCTATGTTGATGGCCAGGTTGAAGAAGGAGCAGAGCCTGCCGCGAATGCTACAAATGCATTATGCAAATGGAAAGCTCACTGAACTCTTCATTGGCCAACAATCGAACCGCTCACCTTTTGTCCGCGATTTCGCCGATGAAGAGGGGCAGCACTATGAACATGCCGCCCCCCGATAGGCCGGCGCACACCCTGGCCACGTAGAGCCACGCAACGGAGTCCGCGAAGTAGAATAGAATCCAAATGCACTGGGGTATGAAAATTTCCTGTAATTTTAAAATTGTTCCAATTCACAGAGACTAACCGTGTGGGGCAGGGCAAGGCCGTAGAGCGCCACCTTGCGGCCGAACCGGTTCATCACGAATGAAAATAGGAAATTGCCCGAAAACCCACCGAAGCTGATCATCGACCCCACCCAAGAGGCTTCATTCACATCAATGACAAAGTCCAGAGGGGTTTCCGAGGCCGACTGTAGCTGGGGCAGCATGGGGGACAGCCAGCCCAATCCGATGCCATGGCAAAATGTAATTACTATAACTACGGATAATAAAGTATTTGCTGTGAAATAGTGACCTCCAATTCGCAACTCCTTTGGCTCCAATTTATTAATGGACTGAACCAAATTAAATAACATCGGAAGCTCTTAAAGCCACCCTTAAGACCCATTAAACCTACCGCTCAATGTAACCAGCAGTTGACGACGAAAATCCTTCCTGAATATGCCCGACTTGAATGTTTCGACAAACATTTTGTGAGTCTCTTGTTTAATTTGCTTTCGGAACTATTAGGTTGGGAGTTCTTCTCTGTCTATCTCCTTGTTAAAGGTCTCGACTATCAGCTAAAATGTTTCCTAGTGCTCTATGATTGCTGTGGTACGTATTTTCCATGCTATTCAATTGAAGTGCGCCCAAAGATAGAACGAATTAGGATCTCTCCCTCGGAGGTGTGTGCAATAACTAACGAAATCAGCGTCGTCGCATCATTTATATCTAGACCGTAGATTCAAATATCTTTCCACCAACCAAATCTAAATCTTTGTATAAATACGAAAATCAGCAGAGAGAGTGTCATACAGCTGAGATATGTCCCTAGACTGAGGCATAAACTCACAATTCTACTGAGAGAGTGACATGCAATAAGCTTATAGCCAAGGGTGGTCGGTTCCCCAAAGCTTATGATGATCCACAATCTTTATGGGGAGTTAAATCATCAGAGGGCGAGGCTCATACGTAATCTGTTTATTAGAAGTTTGCCACACGCTCACCGGAACTGACACCGATCCAATAAAAGTTCTCCTTATCAAGGGCCCTGACTTTGCTTTCCAATGTCATTCTTCAAGTTTCTTCACCTGGTTGTAGTTGTGAATGAAAACTGAACTGTAGGAGCACGAAATAGCTCCATGCATACGGACTACTACGTGTCAGCGAAAAGCGAGACTATTAAAATCTGAGAAGATGTTCGAGCAAATGTCGGGGCTGACTACGATAGCCCGTTCTCAGTGGGGTTCATAGGGAGAAATAAAGGTAAGACAGATCGGAGACGGAGAAATGATGGTAAAACAGATCAGAGATTTGAGCTGATCTCTTGAGTCGAGGAATAAATCGGCCAGGAAGGGACCTCCTCTCTAGCATATGGGCTTCCCTGTTTGAGTCGGGCCTAATGCGTAGCTATTGGCTGTTAGGGGTAGCATAGCATATTTTGAGTGTAATACTTCTGCTAGTAATTGCAGATATCTAGAAATGAACAGACAACGATGGATGAGAGATCTTTGTTATCAGAGAAGAGTAACAGTATCCCTGGGTGATGACTCTTCTGAGTGTAATTCCATTAAAGAAATATACTTCTGCATTTAAAAAAGCTTTAAAAGTCTTTATGAGGCATCTGATAAAATTATATTAGACTTATAGACTGATAGAATACATTGAAGTCTGTGCAGGCTAAACAGATATCTAAAGATGAGAGATTTGATGGTCTTTGGCCTATCTAAATTCAGCATGGAATTTACGTATTTTATTACTAAATTAAAATTACTGTTCATTATTGTTCTATAAGCTAAATGGTTGATGTGATGATTCCAATCTTGTAGGAGTTATATAACACATCAAAGTGAGAGCTTAATCTTCCGCTTATTCATACATGGACTTGTTCTTTGTCTCGTCGAGGAAGGCCAGCACGTAGAACAGACAAAGGACGCAGACTGCAGAGCAGCACCAGATGGTGGCGGCCAGTCCAAAGTATTCCATCATCAGCGGAAAGGTCTTCGACGAAGCAAAGGCCAAGAAGCTAAGGCAGCCAAAGCAGACGCTCGTAGCCACTGAACGAATCTTCTGAGGGAGCACTTCCACCAGAACCACCATTGAGACCGAGATAATCCCAACGTTGGCAATGAATATGTTTAGGGCCATTATTGAGACGGGCAGCCAGGCGGAGTAGGCGCTGAGATCCGCGTCCGTCTCTTCGGCATAGAAAGCATACGCGCCAAAGGCGCTGGTGCCCATGGCGCAGCCCACACACGAGATGATGAGGAGTATTTTGCGGCCATGGCGATCCACCAGATAGATGGAAGCGAGGGTGCCCACTATCTGCACGGCCCCAATGATAATCGTGTTTGTGTTGGGATCCAGCTGGGTGTGCACCCGCTCGAAGATGTTGGACATGTAACTGAGGAAGGCGAAAGTTCCACTGAATATGTTCCCCGTCATCAGGATAAGTCCTGTCGAAATAGCCTTCAAGGCGCGCTTGTTGCCTGCCCAGAATCGAATTGGAATAGGAAAAGAGAAACGAAATGCCAAAAACTATATATAAATCATAATCCAATGGGTCCGATCAACGCTTACAGAAGTCCGCCATAGTCAGGCCCTCGTTGCCGTCGTCCTTGGTCTGCTGCTGTAGGGCATCCCGCATCTCCTCAAACTGCTTCTGATAGGTGCTCTCCGATTCCTTGCTCGGCGCGGGGCCATCGCAGTTGCAGTAATATTTCAGGGCACGTTTCGCATCCTCCTCCCGACCCCATCGCAGTAGCTGCTGCGGGGTCTCTGGGAGCCGCGCTGTCAGCAGGAGATAGCAGAGAGGCAGGGCGATGACCACAAAGGGAATCACGTGGTAGGGCACGTGGGAGGCTATGATGAAGCCCAGCATAATGCCCACATTGAGGGCCAGGGTGAAGAAGGAGCACAGCCTGCCGCGTATGCTGCAAACAGTTGGTCAGGAGAGGTCTCAAGTGCCTGGCCAGTGGCTCACTCACCTCTTATCCGCAATCTCGCCAATGAAGATGGGCAGCACCACGTACACGCCCCCGCCCGTTAAGCCGGCGCAGTATCTGGCCACGTAGAGCATTTCGATGGAATTAGCGAAATAGAAGAGGAACCAAATGAGCTAGGGGATTAAGAGTCGTTTTAGCATCCTTAATTCAGATTCAACTCGAGAGCTTGTAGGACTAACCGTGTTGGGCACAGCCAGGCAATAAAGCGCCACCTTGCGTCCGAAGCTGCTCATGATGTATGCGAACAGGAAATTCCCCGTCGCACCGCCCAGACAAACTATGGAGCCCACCCAGGAGCCCTCGTGCACATCAATCACAAAGTCCAGCGGCGTCTTTGACTCCGACTGCAGCTTGGGCAGCATGGGCGAGAGCCACCCCAACCCAATGCCATGGGAGAGTGCTATGACTATCACTGTGAAAGGCAATTGGCTGATTATCTTCTTCATTTGCACCCCCTCCTAGTCCCGCCCGGTCTACCACATGCTGGAATGGCGATACAAAGATAGCTTTACGCCTTGCGTTCGCATAAAAAGGTGAGTCTGCTCTGCTCTCTATCTGTTTTTAATGCTTGTCTTAAGAGCATTAAAAATAAAATTTATTTATGTCGTATTCTTATCTTTAGCTCGCTAAAAACCTTTGACTTTTTTATTCATAGGAATTTTTTTTAACGAAATACTAATGCAAGATGTAAACATTTTTTTATTATTTTTACTTCCTTCTCTCTTTAGTCTTATTAAAAAACATTCATTTGAACACCACTTTCGTATACTTGATACAAAATAAATTTTGAATTTTAAAAACTTTACCATTTTAGCTATGATAAACTATCTTAAATTTTCTATATTTCTCACTCATATCTGTTATCACACATCTGGAACATTTCGAAAAACCTACCACTAAATGTGACCTGAAGTTGACGACGAAAGTCCTCCTGAAATATGCCCGAGTTAAACGTTTTAAGAAACATTTCGAAGATTTTCCCGATTGAGTTTATTGAATTATTATACAAAATAATGAAACTTTAATTATATTTGTTTTCGATTTGTTGTCACAGTTTAGGTCTCCAATTGGTTATTTAAATGTACAGAAATTAAATAGCTCTGATATGGTTTTTCCATGCTAGTTACTGAGATTCTTGAGAGCGGGTTAAGATCGCGCCTGCTTCTCTGTGCGAGAACAACTTGGGAAAGACAAGTCGAGGCCCCTTTTTATATGAGCGGCGGATATTCTGATATCTGTAGACATATGTATTCCAATCTTAATCTCTGTTTAAATACGAATTTGTGGCTGCGAGAGAGTAACATGTGTCCGGCTTGTGGCCTCCGTCTGGCGGTCAGGGTGCTGTGGCGCCTCAAGCGCTCGGTAATCTTTATAGATGGATAAATCATCAGCGCGTAATGAGATCTGCAACAAGTACATGTCAGTTGCCACCGGTTTTACGAGACACCTAAAATATTTCTTATTTCCATTTGTCTGTTTAAACTAATTACATTTATGATAGCTCTCAAATTCATCAAATTTAATTAACGTGCAGCGAACAACTTGGAAGACTCTAAAAGGAATTACTCGCATTTGTATTTCATTGTACTGAGCTTAGTTAATTTGGTTAAATAAAAAATAATATAAATATAAATATAATATATAATATAGTTGTCCGGGAGCCCCGGTACAAATTCCGAGCTCTGGGCAATTTTGTTCCGATGTCCAGTCTATGTGTTCTATGGTTAGTGATTCCATTTAAGCTAAATAACATAGAATAGCAAGCTGTCTGTTAAATTAATCAGCTGACTGTATAATGATCAGGCTGTTTACCGGCAAACAAAATAATGTGAGAGCGATATTGACAATATTGACAATGTTAACAATGCTGTCAGGGCCATCGCGTAATTGTAAACTACCCGAGCGATCATAACAGCCATAAAATAGTATTAATAGTAAAACGAGCAATGCACTTGCTTTGAAGTGGCAGAAGCGAGTAGTTGAAGCATTCTCAAGCATTTCTGTTATTTGTGTAATGGCTGCCGGGCAGCCGCTGCCCGAAGTACACTGTTAAAAAAGTCCCTCAATCGTGCCCGAAGCACAGCGGAAATGTTAACGCAAACTTTAACAGTGCCAGGGCTGCAATAACAGCCATTGAGCAGAGTTGCTCTTAGCAAAGTGTCAGTAAAGCGAGCAATGCGCCAAAATCAAAATATAAACAATCTTTTGAAAACTAATTTCATTATAAAACCGGAAAAAGAGTGTATTGAATAACTCCAGACTTAGTAACTGAAGTATTACTGATTCGTTTTCCCTTGTTTCGTATTGCAAATTACATGAGTTATTAAATAATTGATCTCCCATATTAATAGTTCATGGATTTGCCTTTGGTCTCCTCGAGAAAGACCACCACATAGAAGAGGCACAGCGTGCTAACTGCTGAACAGCCCCACATAGTGGCTGCCAGACCTAGGAACTCCATCATGAGAGGGAAACTCTTGAGCGCTACAAACGAGAAACAGCTAAGGCAGGCCAGGCACGCGCTTGTGGCAACAGCCCGAATCCTCTGCGGAAGCACCTCAACCAGAACCACCATAGCAACGGAGATGATGCCCACATTGGCCAGGAATATGATAAAGGCCATTACTGTGACGGGCAGCCAGGCGGAGAATATGCTTAGATCCGCGTCCGTCTCCTCTCCGTAGAACGCATACAGGCCAAACGCGCCTGTGCCCAGTGCACTGCCCACACACGAGATAATCAGAAGGATCTTGCGCCCATAGCGATCCACCAGATGGATGGAGGCCAGCGTGCCCACAATCTGCACGGCCCCTATGATAATCGTGTTTGTGTTGGGATCCAGCTGGGTGTGCACCCGCTCGAAGATGTTGGACATGTAGTTGATGAAGGAGAAGGTTCCAGTGAAGATGTAGCATATCATTAGCATAACTCCAGTGACAATCGCCTTCAGTGCGCGCTTGTTACCTGTCCAAAGGTAAGGAACGAGCAATATAAAAATCATTGACGCAGCTTTGATTTGGTGCTTACAGAAGTCAGCCATGCTCAGGCCCACGCTGCAGCTGCTCTTGGCCTGCTGCTGAAGACTGTCGCGCATCTCTTCGAACTGCTTCTGATAGGCGTAGAGTGATTCCCGGCTGGGTGACGGCCCATCGCAGTTACAGTAGAACTTCAAAGAGCGCTTCGCATCCTCCTCTCGACCCCATCGCATAAGCTGCTGCGGCGTTTCCGGATATCGTGTGGCTAGCAGGAGATAGGACAGAGGCAGAGCCACTACGGCACACGGAATCACGTGGTAGGGCACATGCGAGGATATAATGAAGCCTAGCAAAATGCCTAAATTGATGGCCAAGTTGAAGAAGGAGCAGAGTCGCCCACGAATGCTGCGAAATTAGATGTCACTCAAAGTGGCATTGGCCGGCTGCTCACCGCTCACCGCTCACAGTTCACTCACCTCCTGTCCGCAATCTCGCCAATGAAAATGGGCAGCACTAGGGACATGCCGCCGCCCGTTAGGCCGGCGCACACTCTGGCCACGTAGAGCATTTCGATGGAGTCCGCGAAATAGAACAAAAACCAAATACACTGCGGAATTAGCGTGGCATTTAACAACATTTGCTTCGGGGCGCTAGTTCAACTAACCGTGTTGGGCAGGGCGAGGCCGTAGAGCGCCACTTTGCGCCCGAACCGGTTCATGATGCAGGAGAAGAGAAAGTTGCCCGTGAGAGCGCCCAGGCTGAGCAGGGCGCCCAGCCAGGAGGACTCGTGCACATCAATCACAAAGTCAACGGGCGTCTCCATCGATGACTGCAGCTGCGGCAGCATGGGCGACAGCCAGCCCAGGCCGATGCCATGACAGAGTGTGATAAGTATTGCTGCGTGGATAATTGATGGTCAGTGCTTTCTACTAAACCCCAACTGATGCCCTTTCCCCTGCTAAGCCTCTCATTAAGTGCATCCAACCACTTGGAGTCAATCGAGCATCAACATTGATTGAAATTCTGTGGTAAGTCAAGTGTTATCCGGCGTGAAGCACAAAAGCTGAAACCCTTTACTAAATCAAATTCGAAGTGTTCTCTCTCTCACTCTCTCACTCGGTCTGTCTCTGTTTATGATGTTTCGTTTTTCTTTGGCAAGCTTTACGCAAATTGCAAACATTTCTGTATCTCTCTTTGCGCACCCTTAAAAGTTAATTGAATTTATGAGGTGTTCTAGCACGGTGTAGGGGGTACTACAACACAAGAAGATGCTCTCTTAGGAGAGGAGTTATTTCAAATTAACACTCACTCAACTGTTAGTCACCATTAACGTACCACTCAATGTAACCAGCAGCTGGCGACGAAATTCTTTCTTAAATATGCCCGATCTAAACATATCGAACAGCATTGTGCAGACTTTCTTATTTTAATCAAAATGATATGGCCCTTTGCTGAAATAGATTATCTTCAGAATTAGCCTTTTCATGCTATTCACTTGCAGTTCACTTGAAAACGCGCTTCTTGCTCTGTCCGAGTTTTACTCCCGAATAATTCGTATTGTGACAGCATTTTTATCTACAGCGTAAAATGTGATATCTCAAGACGTTTTTAGTTTCAAATCTTTGTGCAAACAAATTAACGAAATTCCAGCTGAGTGAAAAGCTCTGGCAGCTTTGGCTCTCTCATAATCTTAACAGTTTAATATATCATAATTGTGCCTCTCTACCGACTCACCATGACAGACAATGCTCTTGAATAGTTTTGCTCTTAAAAGAAAAACCTGACCTACAACAAAATAAGAAATGTTTCGAAATTGGAAATAGTTTTTGGGCAAACAGTTGCTGAAACTCTGCTTCAATTTAAGATAACCTTCACAAAGTGTTAAATTTATTCAATTGCTTCAATGGACGAAATTCTAACACAAGTCTGTTATGCATGAAATTCTAATGAGATGTTGAATCGTTTTAGTGGCTTGCAGTTTCTAAGAATTTTGCATCTGGGAGAGAGGAAAAGCATGTATTTCTTGCACAATTGTGGGGCAAGTGCGAGGAATGTGACAAAGTTACAGTATAATGCAGTCGAGGCAACACGTTAACGCTTCTATTATTGACATCAATTGCATCCACATTTAGTAGCAGTAAGTCATATTTCCTCTCTGACAATGGAAGCCTTAAATTACGTTTTTTTTTTATAACCGTCAGGCAAAACTGTTGATTGCGTATCAGAATCATGCGGGTGTGCTGGGGCGCGTGTGAAACGTCAAACCCTCCGAAAACAAACTTTGATGACGTCTTCTGTCATGTTCTGACTTTGATGTGGCAACAACTGCAGCCCGTTCGCATCACCTCCCACCCGATAAGGTACACAGCCCAGAGCTTCAACTTGCCAAATCAGTGAAATCGATTTAGTAATGTGTTGTCAAGCGTATTGCTTATAGGCAGTGCCCGACTAGGAGATGCCTTGTCCACTCAGCTCAACAGTATAATGTTTCTTTCAGCTTCCTTCATTCATATTCTAAATTTCAGTATACCCCGTTCAACCTCTTTCACTAGGTATTTGTGCTTATGCCAACGCAATGCATTTAAAAAACACGAATGGATTAACTTCAAATGCTTTTGCCTTCCGCAATAAACATTATTTACTTACGCCCGCCCGGGAGTGGCAGCTATTGATGACTGTGAATCCCAGCAAATCGCTTATGCAAATAAATATAACATATTTATATATGTATATGTATACGTGATATTTGTATACATATATTTGTATAATGTTTATTCAGTTCCAGTATTCCTTTTGAAATTTTAATCATCTGATAATATTTGATACACTTTTTTCATGATTGTTTAAGTTTTTCAAGCACCGTCATTTCGCTTATTCGCAGTAAATAATATTATCAAAATTATCAATATTTATATAAATATGTGATTGATAGCTATATAATCTGATCATTTAAGCAGTATAATAACAATGATAGTATTGTCTGCCAATTGGGGACTTTTCTTTTCAATGTTTTCAGAGTTTAAAATTATTCTCTTCTCTTTTATTTCTTATCTTTTATCTCATATTTTGCTCTGTTGTCTTTTATCAATTATCCATTATCTATTTTCTGTGTTATCTAGTATCCATTATCTCTTACCTCTTATCTCTTTTATTCTCTGCTCTCTGCTCTACTATCTACTCTCTACATTATCTCTTACCTCTTTCTCTCTTTTTCTTCTTCTTCTCTACTCTCTACTCTCTACTCTCTACTCTGCTCTCTTTTATCTCCTTTTCTGATTACTTTCAGACAATTAAATTTCAATTTCAATAAAAACCAAAATGCCCCTTTCGTTTTATCCTCTGGGTAGGGTATTTGTAGTTCCGATTGTTAGCATCGAACTCTTTTGCTTACGCAGTTACGCAGTTGACGCTCTGTATGAAGAGACAGAGACATTGAACAAATGATTTTACTTTAAACTCTTATCGCCCTTTAGCAGCGACTTCGACGTCGCAAGTTTTATGATATGTATTGAATTCTGTTTTAGTGATAAGTTCCATATATATAGATATGTATATATACATATATATATACATATTTTTGCGTTTAATCGTTATCGTGGACGCTTTCGATGCCTTGATAAGTTCAATTTGTATTCTATTTTATGCCAACTTGGACAGAAATTTGTTGTTGACTTTGCGCTTGTTGTTGGCTTTGTTGTCTTTTGGATTTTTAGGGTTAACTAGAAATAAACAACATAAAAAAGAAGCAAAAACAACAAACTAACAAATGCGAGGCTACAGATGGTCACAATCGTGTGGCGTGTTGCGTGCTGCGCTGCCAATTGGATTCATTCCAGATACGCACGGCGGCCATTTGCGTCTGTCTCCTTACCATTTTGGCCATGTCGACTAACCGAGAGGGCTTTTAGCTGTGTATGTGCGTGTGTGTGTGTGCGGGGGCTTTGTCACGCGACTGGGAATTAACCTGTTGAACACACAGACACGCTTCACGGCTGGCGATAAGGCTCTTCGGGTATGACAAGTATTAATAAACCAATAATTTGGCATTGCTGCGTGCCCGCCGCTTGGACTATCGAACTTTAAACCCACGTTGCGGGAACCACTTTTATAAACACCCATCCATTTGGTGCATCTGGTTATTTGATTATTTGGCTTACTGCAACTATTTCCAATCCACATCGAAGGCTAACGCTGCGTATACGCAATTTGATGATTGGACACAGATTGCGTATACGCAATGTACATATTGACAGCTATACAATACACTTTTGCCATTCAAAATGGAAATTCGGATTCCAAAGACTTTGTGTAGGAGTGTCTGCAGCAGTCCGCAGAGCAAGACACTCTCAGCCCACATTAGATGAATTGCGTAAATACATATACATATGTTAATGATTGATAGTAATGGTAATTATGATTAGAACTGACTTGTTCAATTTACCCAATATTGATAGGGTCTATCATAGTAATGTTGGTTATAAGAGTTACAAGAGAATCAATCCTATCACTGATTATCGTAGGGATAGTTATGATAGCATATACAAGAATTAAACAATCTTTATTGTTATAATGCTGAGTGTGATTATAATCGAGTCGGGCATACCCTACCACCATACTCTTACCACGTACCACAATCAAAATTATAAATGAACCACTCTACTCTGGGCTTCCTTTGAATAACTCTGTTGCTTTCAGTTGAACTGCTTTTTCAACTCGGCGAATGCATGGTGTTTGTGGGAAATGTTTTCTTTTGCATGGGTTGCCAAACAAAAGTTTGGATGTTTCGAATTACAGCAATTAACATTTCCCAGAAATAGCCAGTGCTATGCTATTTGATCAAGTTTATATAAATAATTTGCGAGCGTAGTTTGTTATCTATGAATCGCGCAGCTGCTTCTGTTGCTACTGCTACTGTGAGTGTGTGCGTGTGAGAGTGTGTGTGTGAGTGTGTGATATCTATGCCTTTCAATAGTTGTTGCATTTTTTAAGGCAACCATAATCAATGTGTGGCAATGTCAACGCTTTGGCCGTGTGTAAAAAACATCAAAGTAATGGTATTAAATTAAATTTGTGTAAAATAAATAAAAATTTAATTCATGCAAAAGTATTTTAAATTAGTAGTGAAATTTAATTGGAATTCAACAAACATTCCACATTAAATTTGCTGTGCATATATTCAATTAATTAAGTTTAATAAATCATAATTAATGAAAGTGAATTTAATGAAAGAGATTTGGAATATTGTTGCATATTAAAATGATTCAAGTTAATATATTGTAATCATATATCATACGGCACTCCAAGTGTAGTCAACTTCGAACTGTTGTTGCATAATTTTGCTAAATGAGAGCTCTGACGAAGCTCGGAAAACAGTTCAAACAATTTCAGACGAAATATTATGTTGCAAGGCGAATCCTTACAATATCCTTTATATAAATAAAGGCTTCGCTTGAATTGTTTACTATTTCCACCTTTGACTTTTGAGGCAAATTTTAATTCATTCAGTTTTCAATTTGCCGAATATTTACTTAATAATCGAGAAAGAAACCTAAAATTGTTCTGTTTATTTGACGATATAGTAAATATTCTGTTTTATTCGGTTCGGTTCAGTTTTGTTTTTTTTATTTATTTAGCTATTTGTTTACATGGATCGGCAGACGTGAGGCGTGGCGCAAGGGGCGAGGGGCGAGGGGCGAGGGGCAAGGGGCGTGGGCATGTGAGCACGCATGAAAATAATGTTTGACGCGCTTTGATTGAATGGAAAGAAAGAACAATTTTCTTACAAACGCCACACTGGGTGGGGCATTTTGCCTCTAGCGAGAAAAATAATAAATACCCTGTAAATAGACTAATGTGTATAAAAAAGAAGCCAAAGAGAAAGAGTTTCTATTTTCTTAGTTTTTTCCTTCTTTAAAAATGCGATCAATATTTATCAATTGTAGCGCGTGTTTATTTAGATTAAATGTATCTCTGTGTGCGTGTGTGTGTACGTGTACGTGTGCCTGTGCCTGTGTTGAATTGTATAAGTTGTTGTTGCGAGCGCTTAATATTAATAAATAATATGCTTTTAAGCAGCTCTCCACACACACACAAGCAGTAGAGACTGAGACAGAGCACAATTGTTGTATTTAAGGTAGCTGCCGATTCGATAATAAATCGAACTAACACACACACACATGCACACGAACGCACACAGATGTGGAAAATGGCGGCGAATTGCTTATCGCTTAAAGTGCTCAGTGCTTAATTTGTCCACACAAAAGAACTAAATAAAACAACAACAACAAAAGCAAATCGAGCGAAATCTAAAGCGAAAATGACGAACGCGCACAGAAGTCGAAGAGTGCCATAAAGACAATAATAATAGATTGTGGATAGCAAAAAGGGGTACGGGTAGGGGGAGGAGGAGGGTGATGGGAAGGGAGCGCTCCCCAGAGGGGGCTGCAGACACAGATCAAAGGTGCGTCCAGGCAGTCGCTGCCCACAAAGAAAAAGCCAATCAGTTGTACCTGAACACAGATGCGACAACCAAATCAGAACAACTTCAGAGTCGACACACACACACATACATTGAGTCATTTAACTTGATTTCAGAGTCAAGTACAAATTTATTGCGCAGTCAAAAGAAATTGAATCACAATTTCGAAGATTGATGAAAGACCTACGCGACCTGCAGTTCACGATGAGCGAGCAGAACAATTTATCCTACTTTCGAATTCAACAAAGAAATCCTAGGTGATCTATAATAATAAATACAGTTGATAGATATACACACACACATATGTTGAGCTGCAGTTAGTCTAGATTAAATAGTGCTTTGATTTATGGCATACAAATTGCGTGTGTGTGGGGGGTAAGGGCATTTCAGTTTCAATAGAGACCAATTGATGAAGAGATTTTAAATGTGTATGTAGGGTATATGTAGTAGTAGTGTTGATGGCAAGCATATTATTTCTTTTATAGAAGTTGGAGGAATTTTTGAAGAGAATAATATATTGTTATCTTTGTATATGTTAAAGATCTTTACATATTAGTTATAACTCTTTCAATGTTCAACTCATACATAAGATATACATATATAACATTAATATAATGTTTATACAGATCAACAGCAATTGTATATCAACACAAATGTGTAATTTGCCAACCATATTTACTTCTTTTTATATAGAGTCCTCACAAGTTCCTCTAGCCGAAGCTAAATATTATTTCTTGCTCGATACTTTTTTAGTTCTCTAGGAATTGCTATCTAATCAAGGCCAAATAGTCTACGGCCTGCCATGATTCCGTTTAAAAAAATTCAAAGCCAAAAGAAATGGTGCACTCAAGTGGCAAGAACTATGTGAAATATACATAGTATATATTATATATAACATATATAGTAAATATATGTGTATATATCATATACATATTATAAACATCCATATATATTATAGTCTCAGCTCAAGCAGTAGCTCACATTGTCAATTTTGACTTCAGAATGACTAAATGAACTATGTGAAATATAGAATATATATATCATATATAACTATACACATTCATATATATACTATATAGTCTAACTTAAAGGTGTCGAACTGAAATGGAAATGGAATTTTTGCACTTACCACATCAGATGTTGCCAGTTAAGGTCCACTCTAGTGTTGCCAGCTAGTGTCCACTCTAGTGTTGTGCAAATTTGCCTTTAAATTAGTTTTTTTTCTTTTTTGCTATTTGTGATTTTGGTTTTGCTGTATTTGATCTTAACTCTCTTTGGAGTCAGCAAAGCCTTTGGGCATTAGATTTTGTTGGCTCTTAGCTAACACACACACACACACACACACACACACACTAGCAGACGTATTTGTATTTGTTTGCCGTTTTACAGCACTTATCCATTTAACTAGTTTGAACAGCAAATATAATGGAATTCGAAACTCTTTTAGATATTTTAGTATGCTGATAAAACTTCTATTTATTTTGCTTAACTTTTGTCACCTGCACTTAAATCACTTAAATATTTAATATTTCTTTTATATTTGATTCATTAAAATATATTGAAACACTTTTGGTTTATATATTAATAGTTATATCTTTGATTTATTCAAATATATTGAAACACTTTCATTTGAATTTAGATTTTCACTTGAAACACTTTCTAATATTTCGATTAAAATTTATGATTTTTCCAAAAAAACTGTGCAGATGTGTTTAAAATATGCCAGGAACACACACATCGACACACACGCACACACACACGCACACTTGCTATGCAAATATTATTTGTTCATAGATGACTTCACACAATTTCCAAACTTTTCCAATTTGCATTTTCATATTCCTTTTTCATTTGAATATTCTATGATTATTTTCTTTAAATTCTCAAATTACTTTTCGCACTTTTTGCCTTCGCTTTCACTTTTTAAAATTTCGCCGTCGCGCGCGCCAATTGTCGATGCATTAACTTTAATTTGATAACGGTATCTGAGCGTGTTTTGTTGTTGTTGTCGTTGTTGTTTTGGCGCTGGCTCTGCGAACCGGCGGAGCAGAGACGTGGAAGCAACAAGCGTTTGTGCCGCAATGATAAAAGTTTGTTAACTGTGAAGTTTGTTGTCTGCGTTGCGTTTCGTTTCGTTAGCAGCGAAAGCTCCGCTGCGAAAGCTCTCGCCGGCGCGTCGATGCGATGTGATAAGGCGGCAACTACGCTGGTGTGTGCGTAAAGTAAGTACAGTGAAGCTCCACTAAGTGGGAAGTACATATTCAAATGAAGTTGGCCCACTCTGCAGGCTTCGACTTGGCCAATGCGAGACGTTAGCCAATACAGAGAAGCTCAGCCAGGTGGGAGGTGTGCAGGAAACTTTTGAAGCAAGCCTGGCTGGAACCCTCAGATACGTTCGTCATCGTTGACGTCACACTTATACAAACACATTCACCCCAGTTCTCATTTCATTCTAGATTTTGGTACAGACAAAAAAATACTCGTTCTATAAACAAATATATATGAGTCAGTTCGAACACAAATATATGTAAATATCATACACAAATTTGGCAAAGATACACAAATCAGGTAATTGCATCGAGGATAGCGTGATGAGCTTCACCTACAAGGACCTGATCGACGTGGCCATCGGCTCGCCCGAGTCGGGCCACGTCAACTTCTACGCGTTGCACGTGCTCCTCTCGAACTTCGCGCAGAAGCTGGAGCTGCTGGACGAGACGGTGGAGCAGGACGACTATCTGCTGGCCAACATGCGCTTCCAGAGCAGCCTGAGTAAGTGCATCCGCCGCTAATCTCCGCCTGCATCCACAGTTCGTTGTTTGTCTTTGCAGTCGGCAAGTCGTCCAGATATCGGCTGCACGCTGGTGAGGATGAAGACCCCGCCACGGAGGCGCCCTCGGAGCCCGCTCCAGCGGAGCCAGCGGAGGCGCCAGCAGAGGCTGCGCCCGCTCCGGCAGAGGCGCCAGCGGCGGAGGCGCCTGCAGCAGAGGCCGCTTCGGCTGCCGAGGCAGCTGATGCAGCGCCTGCAGAAGCCCCACAGCCCGCAGAGGAGGCGGCGGCCGCGCCGCCTCCTCCACCCGAGCCTGCAGCCGCTGCGCCGGAGGAGGCAGCGCCGCCAGATATGGATCACCCAGCGACGTCGCCAGGCCTGGCCTCGCGCAACTCCTCGCGCACCTCGCGGGGGGACAAGACTCAGCCACGGGCCGAGGGCTCGGTGATCGGGTCGCTGGCCAAGCTCGAGCGGCGCCTATCCAAGGTGGAGCTGCAGAAGGAGCAGAACGACATTGAGTTCCAGAACTTCGCAGGCATCCTGACGGGCCAGCTGAAGTTGACCATGGAGCAGCTGAACAATGTGACCCACCTGATGCTCGACCGCAAGCCCAATCCGAATCGGATGAAGCTGCTCCGGAACATAGCGCGGCAGCTGCGCGTGCTGATGCGCGTGAACGACGACGAGGTGTCCATCAGCTGGAGCAGCGACGAAGTGGCGGTCGAGGCCGAGGAGGAAATGGCCGAGGAGGAAGAGGAGCAGGCCATGGAGGAGTCCAGCGCGCCCACCGAGCTGGCCAAGCTGGAGGAGGAGGTAGAGCTGGACCAGCACCTCTGCTACGCGCCCGAGCGCATGCTCAACGAGCTGCTCGAACTCAAGTCCGAGTTCTGCTCCCTCACCAACAAGGTGAACGAGCTGGCCGCCGAGCTGATGAAGCAGGACGCCAAGCGGCTGATGGAGATGATGCAGGAGATGCAGGTGACCGTGCGGGACATCAAGCTGCTAACGAGCGGCAACCAGGAGGCCAACCAGGGCATGCTCACCAAGCTCACCGCGGCCACCAACCAGATCCAGACCCTGAAGAACTCGGTGGCCCACCTGGATGAGATCAAGATCGACAAGGCCGACGTGGAGCTGCTGCTGGCGGAGAAGGTCGATTTCCCGCAGCTGGCCACCAAGGTCTCGCTGGAGCAGCTGGAGGAGTACAAGGAGCGACTGGAGAAGCAGTTCTGCGAGGTGCGCTACATCATCAACGTGAACGAGAAGAACGTGCTCCAGATCATCGACGGGCTGCGCATGACCCTGGGCGTCGACTCGCTGGAGCTCAGCCTGAAGGACTTCCGCGAGCTGATCGAGAAGCGCGTCGCCCTCATTGCCGAGGCGCTGCACAAGTACATGGAGATGACCAACGACGAGTGCGCCGCCGCGGCCGGCCGCGTCAAGGTGATGCAGGAGCTCGCGTGCCTCTCCTGCGACACGCCCTGCGTGATGCGCACCGTGGAGCGCTCCAAGCTGCCGCGGCCCGCCTCGGCCAAGGCCACCAACAGCATCGGCCCCATCGTCACCTACGAGCTGGGCCAGATCCGCAAGTCCGGCATCATGGGCTACTACCGCAAGGACGAGTTCCCGCATGCGGCCAGCGCCTGGACGAATGCGGTCCCGGTAAACAAGTGCGTGCCGCGCCACGCCGGCGGCATGCACACCATCCACACCGCCGACGAGCACATGCAGAAGGTGGTGCTCTCCAAGAGGAACACAGGCTGGGCCTAGCCACCGACACCGCCAAGTCCTCCATGTCTCCCCACTCCAAAAGAATACAGTAAACCCCAAAAACGAAGAAAAACCAACAGAAAAATATATAAAATTACATGATCCAGACGACAGACCGGACTGGACTGGACGTCCATACGTACAGGTAGCGATACCTGAGCGACAGTAAAAAAAAATATTAAAAAATTCATTCGATTAATTGTTTGACTGATATAAAAAAAATTTCGCAATTAAAATTAATTGTTAGCATTTAAAATTCAATGCGGATTTATTTTTGGGAGATTGGAAGAAAAAATAAAACTGAAAATTGTTACAATTGTTAATTTAAAATTTTTAATTTTTTACTAATTTTTAAAATTCCATTTCAGCTTCTTGAAAGATAAAAGGTAACAGTAATTTAGTTAATACTAGATAAAATACAGATATAGATAATATAAATATAATATTTTAAGCATATTTATGGTAAATAAAATATTTAATATTAATTTTTATTTTCACCAAAGAGTATGCAATTCATATTTAAATTCTGAATATCAGCTTAAGTTCCATATCAAAACATTTACATTTTAAAATAAAAATAAATAAATAATATAAATATGAAATATTCCTTCATGACTCAATAAAAATTCCGTCTGCATAACAGTCGTGTCCCCATACCCATACCCATCCCTAGCACGGACACAAACCTTCGTTCAACTTTGAAGGCATTTGAACGAAAAAAACCATGTATATTAAAGAACAACACCAAATACACTGAAGAAAAAACAATAGCCAATAAGCAATGAAATGAAAAATAATTTTTAACTTAAAGCAGTACTCTGAAAAAAGTTTATTGCAGTAAGCAAAATAAATAATATGCTGAATACAAAAATTTTAATTAATTGCATATTGATATTAATTATCAATTTGCACTTATTTTGTACATTTATAAAATTTATAGCTGTAATTATTATACATTCACAAAACTAAGCCAAAATATGGAAGCATGTAAACAAGCGCAGCATTCCCGCTCTATATTCCCGCTCGCGTGCATCGCATTTATTGATTGCACGCACTCTCATTCACCCTCTCTCCCTCTCTTTGTTTCTCTCACTTGCAAGTAGCGGTAGTTGAGTGAGCGCGCTGCTGTCTGTTGGCTCGACGCTGCGTTAAGGCGCCTCGCTCCGAACAGTTTCTCTTCGAACGCGCAGCCGAGTGGTTGGTTGGATGTTCCCCCAGTGTGTGTCGTGTCGTTTCGTTTCGTTTCGTTTCGTGTGTTTTGTGAACGAATAAATAAGAAACCAGCTGTAGCTGTGGCTTTGGCTAGGGGCAATATTATTTACTAGCTCTGGAACAAGTTCTTACGATCGCCAAACCGAATCAGTTATTAAATGTTAACCAAAGGCGACGGCGCGCATTTGCGGTTTATTTATTGTGTTTTCCTCTGTCGCGCGTGTCTTGTGTTTTTCCTTTCGTGATTTCGGCGAAATTCTAATAAACATTTCGGCAACTCTTCATATTGGCACAACAAATTAATTTATTGATTTGATTAATGCAAATAAACAAAATCGCTTTTTGTTGTATGCTTGTTAGTCTCTTTTGGCAATGTCAAGTGAAAAGAATCGTAAAGCATAAAGCGCGCAACGAAACATAAAAGCAAAAGCAGCCACAAAATTTTTGGTAACGTGACGCAGCCGAAAGCAAAACAAACGCAAAACGCAAACACACAGAAAAAAAAACAAAAACATCAAAAAAAGGGCTTCGTGAATACTTATACGTGTGTGTGTGTCTGAGTGTGTGTGTGCGCCTGCTCAACGTGATCTTCAACCTCCGCTTTGGCCACTGCTTCGTTACCTGAGTTGCGCGAGTCGAACTCAGCCGGCAATTACTCGACAGCCTTACGTTTTTCCGCAACTCTTTTTCTCTCTCCCGCTCTCTTCGTTTGCTGAGCAAAACAAAAACGCAAAAAATGGCCATGCAAAGAGAGGCAGGAGTGCAGGACTTTGTCCTGTTGGATCAAGTCAACATGGAGAAGTTTATGGACAACTTGCGCAAACGGTAAGTACGAATTTTCTCGTATCGTTTTTCGTTTTTGTTTCATTTTGCTGTGTGTGGCCTTCCGTCTGCCGCCGTCAAGGTTAGTCTGATTGGCAGTCCAATTAGACGGCAGCTTCTGCCGCATCAGTTCTAGTTGAGAGCGTGCCCAATGGAGCTCACTTCAAGCTGTTGACCCACTGTCATTTAGCCGCTGCTTCCCATTGTGTCCACTCCGTGAACCGTAACGAAGCGCTACCATTAAAGTGTGTTAGCAAAGTGGCTTAATTAGGTGTTGCTTAAGCTGTTGAAATTCTTAATTAAGTTCTTTATAAGGAGCCTCCACTTTCCCTGCCAGCAATCCGATCAATTAAAAAGTGTTTTCAATAGTCTGTCGAGTGTCTGTCTGTCTCTTTCATAACATATTATTATTAAATTATGTTAATGCAGTTAATCGCGCTTCAGATTAAATGTCTGCTCTTCTTCTAGTTTCGTATCGTACGATTGTCTAATAGTGGAAATGATGCAATTCAATTACGGTTCGCAGTGACTTCAGCAAATCCCACACCTTATCGTATATCAGGAAACATACATATGTTGTTATACGTGTATTTGTTGATTATTTCATTAAAGCTCACTAAGTAATTATTGACAGTGCGAGTGTGATTCAGTGCTTAGCTCGAGATTCCCTTCTAAATTGAGGAATGATTCAATTATAGCCGAAAAAACTAAATTGAATGAATCAATTTATAATATGCTAAGTAAAGCGGCCATTATCATTATCATTGTCATCGTTAATCGTTAATCATTAATCGTCCGTCGTGAGAGGCGAAGCTGCCCAAAGTGCCGCATAATGTGGCATAAAGCGAAGCCCATTTCGTGACGCACTGATAACAAACTAAATAAATAAATACGACCAGAACTCCCGCTGTTTGTCCAGCAGTGACAATGCCTATGCTAATCATAATGATGATGATGGTGATGATTATTATGATAATGATAATGAACATCGTCAATGCAACGAACCACAAACACTCAACCTAGCGAGGCGTTGCAACGAATGCAGCGACCCGTGTTGCATGCTGCCTGCTGCCTGGTGTCTGCCGCAAACGTTGACAATGGATGCAGCATGCAACAAGTTGTTGACACACGCTCTTGTTGCATGAAACGGAATACGTTACCAACTAAACGTGGGCTAGAATTGTGATCAGAAGTAATGGCAACAATGCGGGGCAGCTGAATAGAGACCAGACAGAAGGCAAATAGGGACAAGTAAGAGTGCACTGGGCGGGAGTGACCGACTAAGCGATACCGTGTATCCTTGCCTATCTGATGGAGAGATACTTCACGGCGTATTATGTATATTTATATATATGTCGATATATGTCTGAAAGAAAAGAAAGAAGAAAAGCTAATACTCTGCTGTAAAGATTATACAGATCTATTCAACTTCTAGGATAATAGTAATTTGCCTCCCATATTTGGCAAACATTTTGAGGATTATCGACTAATCTTAATAAATAAGTGATATTCAAACTTGTCAAATATGAAATATACAATAGATTAGTAAACGTGTCTAACATACCAACAATCAAGTTGTATAACTTTTGTATTTTCCCAACATCTTCAAGAAACAAGCACTTGAAGTGCTCTCATTTCGATAGTATTTGGAAGACTTATCAAAATAGTCGCACTCATATCTGGAATAGCGCTCCATAAACTTTCGATTGCACAACTTGGCCAAAGAAAGCGATAATAACACGTCTACGTGCTCACATGGGCAATTGCAGTGGACTCGTAACATTACACGAATCAATTTGTAAATTACAAAATTACAACCCGGAAAAACAAACCAAATAAATGGATACAGATATATCATAGACACATGTTTCACTTGCATATCAATGTTTGAGGAAAAACCCATTGAGCAAATCAGTTGAGGGTCAGAAGCGCGAGCTAAAGAGCCAAAAAATGTGCAGTGTAATGGAAAATGATGCAAGACACACCGAGAGAAATAAGTAACTCACTTTCGTTTTTGTTGTGTTTTGTTTTTATGATCAGATTAACAAAAACCAAAGCAAAAACAAAAACAAATCGAAACGAAACGAAATGCAATGAAAAAGTGAGAAATGGCAAAAACTGCATTTTGCATTGCGAGCAGACATGAGTTTATTCAATTTGATTCATTCGCGCGCTTTTCAATCCCGAGTATGTGTGAGCTATGACATCATGTGGGACTGCGTACTTGGCTATGTAATGGAACGTAAAAACAAGAAGAAGAAATATAGCGAAAATAAAACAATAATAAAGAATTCGTAAAGTGGTTGAGCAGACCGACGTTTATTTACACTTACATATGTGGGCATCCTGGGAAATCTGTTGTAAAATTTAGTTTATTGATCTGTTTAAAAATCAGAATAAAATTTTTTGCTTAGACAATAACAATATGTCAACAATAATAAAATGATTTTAACACTTGCCAAACTTTAGCAACAAATGGTCTGATACCTCAGCAAGACCCGAGCTATACACACACTCATGTATATAAAGATATATGTATGTATACATATTCATATATATTTGTTTAGCAATTGCTTTTTTGGCACTGTCATAAGTAAATATAAATATATATGTAGGATATATGTGAGAGTGCTCTGCCCGTTCCCATACAACCCACACAGACATATATAAAACTGATCCAGAAATAGCTGCTCGACGCGCACAAAATGTATATATCTGCCATATAAATATATATGTATATACATATATAACTTTATGGATATAAGCATGCGCTTGCTTGAAATATGTTTTCGAAAAATGTATCTCGAAAATGAAATGGAAAGCCTGCGCCTTCGCTGCTGTCGCTGCTGCTGCACTCGACGCACATGCGAAGCTTGTGAGTCACGTTGTGTATCTTGAAGATACTTTTTGGCGCTCGCATAACAAAAAGTACGTGTACAAATGTCGAAAAAGGCAACTAGCCCCACACAAACCGGTTGATGGCGTCAGTTTGCAAACCCCAAACTAATGAAAAAAGAAGAAAAAAAGACTGCCCGACTAGGAGATACTCTGAATCAAAATAACTAAGAGAAGTGTGTGACAGAAAGTAAAAGTAAGAGAAAACATAAATAAATGAAAAGGAGTCACTCCACTAGGAGATAATCTATTTAATATATTTTAGAAAAACATATGCAATCAGTAAAGGGTAAACACTTTAGCAGAAGACGAAAATAAACAAAGAGGTCGAGTCGACTAGGAGTTACCCAATAATCATTATATATGTTCTAAACATAATTTAAGTGAAATATAAATAATATATAATAAATAATAATGCTTTCTCATATTCTAAGTTTCTTAGCTCTTAGAGCTCCCATAAGTTTTCATCAAAAACCTATATACATATGTACTATGCCATACTATAGATAACCTATTTATCTGTTACATACACTTCCCCAAATCGCATATAACCAGCATATAATAAGCTATTCGCTTTCAATCGAAAATGAAAACAAAAGCAAAACAAGTTTCTTCCTCCGCAAACCCGATCTGTTTGTTATTTCCTCAAGTTCAGGGCATTCAGAGCTGCTTTCTTAAGGGTTTCTCTAATGTTTTTCTTCCACGAATGGCCACAAAAAAGAGGAAGATTAACGAGCCATTAAACCAAGTGTCCTGCACGGAGGCACACCACAGTCTTACTCCCACTGTGCGGCAGCACCTATAAATCTACTTGCACTGATTGATTGCACTATTTCCAATAACAACAACAACAGCAACTATCTATGGGTCTATCGAGTAGCGAGTGCATTCGGTGCTGTGTATTTACCGTATCGCTGATAAGTTTACATTTAGTTTTCGAACTGACTTTTGTTTATGTGGTCTCCCTCTCCCGCTCCCCCTCCCTCTCCCTCTCTCTCTCTCTCTCTCGCTCTCGCATCTAATTTGGCCTACATTTCTTGTGCTTTGTTTTGTGCTGTTGCAGTTGTTTGTTCGGTAGCCTGTAGAACATCAATAGAACCCGCATCAGTATCTATCTATCTATCTATGTGTAGCTAGCTGCCTGTTTATTTACATGCCATGAACTGTCGTTGAACTCTTGAGACTTACAGAATCTCTATTTATTTAACGTGGCGTGTACCCTGAGGGGTTTACGACCACGCGTATCTAATTTCCTTAAAAAGGAAATATACGGTGAGTTATGCAGACCTCATAACTACTGGTCTCACTCAGCTCCACCCGAAGGTTTCGCCTCGCAAGTACCAATGAATGTACATTAGTCGGAACGTACATTCCACCTTGGTAAAGTGTGAAGCACTAGCAAACTTCATAACGTAAACCACAGCCAGTACGAAACTCCCACAAGGGGGCCAACCTCATTATGAAATGTGGCTAGCATCTCATCCCGTACTACCAAAATTTACATTATAGAGTGAGTTGGTGGCTCACACCATTTTGTACCGACTTACAGGGAACTGCTTGGCATAACCAGGTGTGACATGGGTCGCCTTTTACGACCAGCTGTCACTGCTGTGGTAAAATTCTTAACCCGTTATCCACACGGGCTGAAGCGTATATAGATACATATGATGTTAGATTGCCAATATTTTTGCTTCTAGGTTAGAATTGTAGTCCGCTAACCCACCGGACTTGGCTTACCACCAAAAATCCGCTGAAACTACCGTCTACTATACGGAGTATAGTAGTGATAGTCAGCTTCCTTTTGACACACCGGTTTGCCATCGTTAGATTTTTCCGTCCGCTAACTCGGACGCCATGCATCACCATATCAACTGAAACATCAACTTCTCTTTTCCTCTAGATAGGCTGATAATCAATTTCAACTAAATACTTCATTTTGGTTAATATTTCTATTGCCCGCTAACCCCGGGCGACTCCTCCATGCAACTCAGATCAACTGAATAGTCAACTTCTCCCGGCTCAAAAGATAGGCTGACAATCAATTTCACTTCGATACATCGTTTGGTTAGTATTCTTCCGCCCGCTAACCCCGGACATCACCATGCATCACCACCGGAAGATCAGCGAACTATCAACTACTACCGCTCCGAATAGTAGTAGCGACCGTCTGCATCACTTCAAACAGCTTGTTTGGTTAGGATTTCTATCGCCCGCTAACCCCGGACTCGCATCATGTATCACCACTTCACTTTTCGCAAGATCAGTTGACAACCATAACACTACATCAAGTTTGGCCGGTATTACTTTACACCGCCAGCCGCCAGTAGTATGTTTAGTCGCCTTGTACGACAAGCTTACATATGGCTGGGGGAGTATTCTACCACCCGCTACCCCCACGGGGGTCTTGAGACTTACAGGTGGCTGCTACGGTGGGTGCGTCCCACTGTAAAGTTATTCAGAATTATATCTAACATTATCAACACTCTTTGCAGTCTTATCAGCTGCACAGAAAAAAGTCCCGCAATTGGCATATTTTTAGCACTATTTCATGCCATCTGTGAGTCACTTTATATTTTAACGGCTGAAATTCGGATCTCATTTAATATTTTATTTTATTTCAATTTGTTTTGGACTGTTCAAGGCTTGCCTTTGTATTCGTATTCAATTATGTTTGATTGTAAGCCAACTATGTCAATAATTCCATCAAATGCTTTTATGGCTTAACCCTCGACATGAATTTACGATTTGAGCAACTTAACCCTTGGCACGTCTGAGTACTTTCATAATCTTATCTGCGGTTGGAGTCGAGTATATAAGGAATCGGTTTTATCGCTGAATTTTTGCATTTGTTATAATTTGTTCTTAGTCGAACAAACATTTATAGGGTATACTAGGTTTTGTTTCTTTTTAAAATTGTGTAAATAGCCGCGACTCGCCTTGTATAATAATGGCACAGTGTTGATAAGATTGCATGCCCCCGAAGAAGTGTTAAACTTAGCGAGGCCCAAGTACAGACACATACATATATATATACAAATATTTATATGACTATATATAACCTTGGGTGCGACTTATGCACATAATGGGTAGTAGTATTGACTGGCACTCGTATAACCGTAGACCCGATAACCGAAACTCTTCAATTTGTTATGCAACGAATGCCCCGCATAACATTTACTAGGGATTATCATTTTCGACTAATTTAATGACTTTCTGCGGTATTGGCATAGAAAAACTTTCCTGAATAAGAATGAAGGTAAACTCTTCCCCTAATTACTCCCAAGAAAGTTATCAATTATTGGGTTTTACTGGGTGTTATTATTTCGTTATAGTTTGTTGTGTGAGCTCCCTATTGGAAACTAGAACTCGATTTCGTACGATCCAATGAGTAGTTCTGAGATATATTTCCTATTTACTAAATTTCAATCATAATTTTTACATTTTCTATTGAAGATATCTTACTAGTTTCTCACCTGTCGGCATTCAAAAACCCCCTTAGAACTCGATTAGAATTCCAATTTGCTTCTTCAGATTTTCCTGCCTGGGTCATGACTTTCCATTGGAACTGTTTATAAATGCAATTTTTATGGCATTCGCCAAGACTTGATTACAAAGAAGGCGTCTCGGGAAATTATTAAAGGGCCAACAAGAAAGAAGAAGCATAATAAAGAAAGAAAAAGAAAGAAAATTATGTTTATGTAGTTTGCCTGCCATTGGCCATTAAAGAAGCTTTACGAATTCCCTTTTCAATTTCCGATTGCAATCAAAGAACGTGTCTGTTTATTTGTACAAAAGGCCAGTGTAACTTTACCTAATTAAAGATTGTGCATGATCGACCAGATGCAAGACATTATAAGGAGCGCGCAGTTCAAAGCGCACATAGACTCGCTTTCATCTGCAGAGACGTCTGTCCATACTCTATATGTCTACATGTATCCATCTAGGCGTCTGGCACTCTCTGCCAGTCGGCACATTCCATATGCCTGACGACACGAGTACCCGCTCTCTGATAAGCTCTGCTATCTCTTGCCGCCCCTCTGGCGCTCTGATAAGCCCCTTTCTGATAAGTCCCAGAGCGGAAATCGAATCATTTACATAACGGCCAATACGAATGGCAATCATTGGCCAAACGCTCGGCGCTCGGATGATTGAGCCACGTTCTCTGCTCTAATGTGCGCAACGCTTGCCGAGACGGCTTAATGATCAATGAGCCATCAAATTCATGTCTTACCTGACTGATGAGTGTCAGCAGAAAACAGAGTGTCCTCGAATTGGCTATACCCTATACCTATACCAATAATATATGTGAGAGAAGACTTTAGAGAAATAGAGACAAGTATCGATACCTGAGCAGTGAATAATAGAAAAAATGAAGTGCACTCGACTTGTGTATACGCTGCAATTAATAGTATAGAATACTGCGAATAGATAAATATCTTTAACAATTTATATTATAAATTATGGATTAAATCATATAAATATGTATTGATAGTTATGTATCAACAAACCTGTTCTTCTGATGATGTGTATTAATATTATTTATTTAACATATTCTCAAATTGGAGGGTCCAAGCAGTATTACTCTTTTAAATCAATGACTTCACCAAAGGGTATGCATACAAACAGCTTACCGACTCGTAGAGCCAGATACAAATATCTACCTTTTGTCGCTTTTCACATACTCATTCCTAATCCAGATAACCCTTCTCAATCAATACAATACAGGGTATGCAAATCACACAAACAGCTAGCAAACAGCTTGCCTACTCTCAGTACCAGTCAGAGGTATCCAGGTATCTGGGCCCTGCACTACATCTCCGTCCCATTTCCCGCTCAACTGCGCCCAGCATCGCGTCTGCATTGCAATGTTTATTTAGTTGGGCGCTGAAACGTTCATGTTTGTCATTCGCGTTGCAATAACTTTTACTTGGGGGCATCTGCAACTCGGCGTTGCCAGCTGCCCCGCGCACACAATAAAGAATAAGGCAACGTTTACATAAAAATTTATGCCCATGTCGAGTCCGAGAACTTAGCGCCTGTTTAGTCTTGCCAGCTAATTGATATGCGTCTGGGCCGCATCGCAAACAATTCTGGGTGTAAATTGAAGTCAATTTAAAAGCTGCAATTGCATTGCGCAAATCCAGACACCATCGAGTGTTCCTCCAATGAAAACTGAAAGTGTTTTGCGCTGAGAAAATGGAAAATGGTCAATTCTGAATCTCCATTTGATTCGAAGCAGATGTGGGCATTATTTCAAATGTATTCTCGACTTTTATACATTTCATATGTCTTTGGCAAGCATTCAAGTATTCTTAATATATGTATCACAAGTTCATTTGTTTAACCAGCGCCACTCACAATTAAATAATACATCTACTGTTCAGAATTATAGATCATGTTCTGCGCTCTTCTTTGCGATTCTCACAATCGAGTTTGCCTGCTCAGCAAAACCCCACCCTGTACTTATCATAGCCGTAGATACACTAACTCTGGCACGCCTTCCTCTCTGTGCTTCTCATATTCTCCTAAGACGTTTCGGCACCTCTCTCTACGCTTCTCACGCAATGTCATTTGTCATCACCAGTGGATTCCATTCTATTAGCTCTCCGCACGTTTGGCACATCGATAAATCGCTTGAAATTCAATTACATCCACAAAAAGCAACGAAACATTGACCTACTTAAAGCCAAGTCTGTTAGCCATTTGATGACGTCAGCGTCCAGTTTGCCGCCTCAACCAGTGAAAAGTGCAGCGGAAAATGTGCGAAGCTATTGATTTTCTCAATTTTCAGTAGATCAACCCTCAAGGCTTAGCAGCTGAATCTTGAATGAGCGAATGAATGAATGAGTGCTTAGTCGATGAATCATCGAGAAGTAAATTATTTATAAGCGATTGCAATTTGCATACGAATAGACACTGAGTAATTAAACAAAGGCTTAGTCAGCAGACGTGTTACAGGCCTTATTTGCTTATGGCTCTAATACTTTACTCAATATTCGAATCTGAATGATTCACAATAGTTGTAGAAGTAATAATAATCAAAATACAAACAGGTTGTGTAAACAACACGCAACAAACATCAATAAAATGTTGAGAATATTTTTCTTTTTGCACTTTTATCTTCTTTGGCGCCCTTTCCCATGGAGCTTTTTGTATTTTGATGACGCCATTTGGCAGAATATTGAAATACTAAATACAATATCAAAAATCAAAAAGCATCGACATCGAGCATGAATAACGACCTTTTGTAGTGTGAATGTGTGAATGCGTGAAGGCGACGAGCGATGAGCATTCAAATGTATATTCGTTTATTTGTTATATAGATATTCATGGCACAGACTAGTTCCGAATTCTGTAGAACTTGTTTGGAGCAATGGGTGTGCTGTGACTAGTTTCCGATCAGATAAATGTTAACAAATTATGTTAAGCGATGCAAAATTATAAGTGAATAATAAATTTGTATGTTTGAAACTAAATTATTCTTATGCATAATAAAATTTATTAGAGATTCCACACTAAGTTGATATTATGTATATTATTATATTCTAAAGTATAAAGTTCAAGTATTTTGATCTTATTCCATATATTATCTTTCCACTTGACACCCTTTAAGCCTCTAGTCAGTCCGTGATGTACTATTAAATATGTGATAATAAAACTTTAAGTGTGAATAGAAATAGACGTATCGATGTGCTCATGAAAATAGTAGTGCGCCTGAGCAATAAATGTTGGAGATTTGGGTATTAGGCTCTATGCAGTTCATTGATCCCCAGAAGCTCACTCAAATTATGACAACTTTATCGGACTGTCAGCATTTCAAATGTCTTCCAACCAGATCTGGGATATGAGATATGCGTATCACATATGTTGTCATGTGTGTGCTCGCGCTCCGTGAGCACTTTGCCTTAAGCAATTTCTACAACCTCATTAGGCAGTCGGCATATTTTTATTTTGGCTGTCTGTCAGTCATACGCTGCGTGGGCGGCACCCACAACCACATGCCACAGGTGGTGGGAAAAGGGAAAGGAAAGGGGTAGCGGAGACTGAAATCGTAGAAATCACATAAGCAGTTTGCTAAGCGGCTTGCTGCCTGCCCTTTGTCGAGATTCCAATTCCAATTCCGATTCGGAGTCCGAGTCCAATTCCCATTTGAAATGTGACCCGTTGTGCTAAAAAGTCAACAAGCGTGCTAAACGCTTCTCTCGCCCCTTTTCATTGGAGTTCAGTAGTTCAGCAGTGGGGCAACATAATCATCTCTGAGCAGCTCTCAGCTCGTCTGTGTATTTGTCTGTCTGTCTCGGCGCCCGCCTCTTTGTCTTCGGTCTCTGTCTGGGTTGTCACATTGTGACCCAAATCTAGACACCTCTATAAATAAACACCGAAGAAAACTTAAGTAAAAACATGTGTTGACTGCCGTTTGGCCCAAACAACCAGCTAAGACAAAGGCAACAACAAAACCAACAACAATAAATACTAGTATTAAGTCCTATTGTTTTTATAGTTATATACATGTATATATTTGTATACACGAGTTCAAGCTGCGGGCCAAAACAATACTCTGTGCTGCTAACAATTTCTCTAATTTTGACGGATTTGCCTTAGAGGTTTTTTTTGTTTTTGTTTTGATACCACGTATTAAGAGTAACTATATAGGGCTTAATAGACTTGGATATAGCTGAATATTCATGTATAGAATCTATATTCATATCTATATCTGTATATCTGCATATATATTAATATTTTTAATATCTATAATAGATTTACATGTATATCTGTATTAATATCTATATATCTAATTAAATGAAAACAAATATAAACTTAATATATATAAATATATCAATATTGCGAGTATATATAAATGAATAATAAATAAATGTTAAACCAAATTCAATTCCACTAATGGGTATCTTCTAGTCTATTAGTCTTTATCCATACACTTTGTCTACTTGTGTGTTAATTTCTTGCGTTTTGTTTCGGCAGTCAGCTGTTAAGTGGGCGTGGCCAACGGCCAGCACATAGTTTTGTAACTGCGCTCACCTGTTGCACACTGTTTTCCATGTTGCCATTTCCCTTTTCTTGTGTTTGTTGCCAAACTATTTCTGTCTTGTATTTGTAGCAGTGTAACATGCTAACGATTTCCCAACAGCCACAAGTGATGCACTTGTTGTTGCAGTGTATTTTTGGAAATGCATTAACCACTTTAAGTGAGGAGGGTTTTGCTGGCCAATTAAATAGAAGTTATAATTGAATTCGAAATTTGTAGGCAACCAAAGAAAACAAGCTGTATTACCTTTTAGGAAGGGATACTGCAATAAAAAAAAACAGTTTTTCAATGGGTTCCAGGCGTAATACACAAAATTGGATTTAAATAATTCATTCTTAAACTTACTTAATTACATTTAGTAAGCATACCAGATATAACTTAAATCATCATTCTGATATATATTATTATATATATATCTACAGCTTGCTGCCCATTTTGGCCTAGATTTGAACCTATTGCATTTGGGATCTGTCGATCTAAATCTTTTGGCGCCTACTGAATCGCTCACAAAATAAACAAACAATGCAACCACACGCTCGCACTCTATCAAATGCAACAGAAATTTAATCAATATGAACAATAGCAACAACAACAGCAGAAATACAAAGCAAATCAATTCAATCCAACTGAGCAACACCTGTGGCTAATCCAGCTCCGAGAAGCTAGAATAGAATCAACAATAGAAATAGTAAAATTTCGATTTGGTTTGTTGAAAAACAAATTGGGAATTGAATCAGACAGGTTCACAGCGGGCAGTCGGTCGCTTGGGGTTATATATTCACCTGAGATATTTAAATGTATAATTTGACTTAGATTGACCAGATACTAATCTATGACTAATTTGCCTAACTTGCAGCTACCAGGTTGGCTCCATCTACACATACATCGGCGAGGTGTGCGTCTCGATGAATCCCTACAGACAGATGAATATCTACGGTCCGGAGACCATACGCAAGTACAAGGGTCGCGAGCTGTTCGAGAATGTGCCGCATGTGTTTGCGATCGCCGATGCTGCATACAGGGTGCTCAAGCAGCGCAACCAGGACACATGCATCCTCATCTCTGGTGAGTCGGGTGCGGGCAAGACGGAAGCCTCCAAGATCATCATGAAATACATTGCGGCAGTGACAAATGCCCAGGGACAAAATGAAATCGAAAGGTAAGTGCAAGAGAAGGGGATTGCAAATTGGACTGGTCTGAAAAAAAACTAGTTCTGGAAGGCAATAAATGAGTGAAAATACTTAAATCGTAAAGCATAATAGATGATAAGATGAAGAACAAGTTTCATTAAGTCAAAATTGACAATTTCTGAATTGAACGGGGTTAGAAGAGGAAATTAACGAGATCTCTGAATTGAATATGCACCGAAAGTGGAAACTAAGAATGTTTTATTGTTGCTCATGAACTAAATCGAAAAGTAAAACATCTTATTTTCTGGGTTAAAGAAATATACATATGTATAATATAAGGAATGCAAGTTAGCGCTGCGAAGAACTAGCTACAAATTCAAGTGAATACAATAGGAATTCACTTGAGTCTTGAGCTAGTATTATAATTGGAATACTCAATTATGTAATTATCAAATGTAAAGCAAATATTGGTTGATTAGTTGATGATATATGCATTATAATTAGAACTAGTTCAAAGTCACGGACTAATGGCAAGCTTAACTGTACCATCAAGTGCACATAAAATCCGCATTAGTATGGAAATATTTAAGGTCGAGATTCAGCCTGTGACTGGGAACTAGCATTTGAATGGGAAGCGATCCAAGAGAAGGCCAAGGCAAGGCAAATTTCCCATTGTGTGGCATGCAAATGCGAAATGAAGATCTCATTAGAGCATTCCCCAGATCGTGGCACACAGAGAGTATACAGGAGTGCGCTGCATGAACTGTGAACCACATATGACATCACTCTTCCTTCAATAAACTGTACGAAATTAAGTGAGACACTAATTGCTCACGCTTTCAGCTATACGAAGGCATTTTGTCGTAATCGTTCCATGGCAATTTGAGGGCGAACTGCGGACCATAAAAGACCATGGATGAGAGAAGCAGAGAGCAGAGAGGAGGAGTCGTTGAGGGAGCGCTGTCTTTTGCCAAACCCTAGACAAAGCCAAAACTTAATTGCCACTTTGCCAATTTTTAGTGTCTCAGAGTTAGGACAATTTAAACTGACATTTATTTAGTGGGGCAGGTGGGGCATTGGTGCCATTTAGCTAATTACTTTCTTGGTGTGGGTCCACCCTAATAAAAATGCACTTATAATAAATGATTTTTCCCTCCTGCAGAGTGAAGAACGTCCTGATACAGAGCAATGCGATATTGGAGACGTTCGGCAATGCGAAGACGAATCGCAACGACAACTCCAGCCGATTTGGCAAATACATGGATATAGAGTTCGACTACAAGGCCGATCCGGTGGGCGGCATTATAACCAACTATTTGCTGGAGAAGTCGCGTGTGGTGCAGCAACAGCCGGGGGAGCGAAACTTCCACAGTTTCTACCAGGTAAGGGCCTACGAATACCCGCATTTGTGTGTGTGTGTGCGAGAGCGTGTGGGTGTGTGTTGTTTACCCAGGTGAGTCAGCGGGGCGGCTTGGGCAGGTGGGCGGGTCACATTCGAAAGTCTAGAGTGAGGTATAAGGTGTGAGGTGTGAGCTACGAGGCGCGGCCCTATGTAAACAGTTTATATAGACAATAAATATTAGTGGAATAGTTCTTGCTATGTGGAAGGGTATCCAATTGCCTATATGCTCGGTCATAAATATTTATGAATCAGCGATTACAGAGCCATAAAATTCCAATAATATATTAATAGTTTATATTATAATAGGCTGCTATGATAAGGCCAAGAAGCTGTATACCCATTAAAATCTATGAATACACCTAGCGAAATCTTTAGCTAATTGTGCATGTCAAAGGTTATGGCTCAATAAATATTCACATATTCAAACTGAAGCTCAAAGCCTATTCCGAAATTAACTTAATTATATTTGCCGTTGCTGGTGAACTCACAATCCATCAACTCAGTATAATTATGTGTATGTATGTGTGTAGCTGTATATATGTGCATGATATCATGTGAAATATGTGAAAGTTCAGATAAGACTAAGTCATTCATAAGAATTTCAAATTCGTCAGCGCCCAACCACTTATTCATAATATATTTGATGGAAAGGGAAATATAAATGTATTAAAATAATATATATGTTCTGTACATATAGCAATTTCAACTGAATGCAATCACTACATCATTAATGAGGCCTATAGAAGATAGTTATTCTCAGTGCTGAAATGCTTTTATAAATTTCTTATTAAATTTGAAATGATATCTTAAGCTGTTTATTTCCTTCAATATGTAATATTTATTTCCTTAAATATGTAATTTTTTTTTGGTTCCAAAGATGGATGAGAGTATCGAAAATCTTTTAAAGTAGGTTAACTACTAGATATCAATTAAGTATCTAGTATTATAAGATATTTTCACTTTTATAAAAGTATCCAATGGAATATAATATAATGTCTCCCATAAGATCGAGTCAACTGTAAGTCTTCCACAGTATTTTAATTTCAATTCGCCAAATATAAGTCTTATTTCGTTACATACACTATCGTATGTATATATATAATATAATATATTCTCTCGCCGTTCTATTTACTTCCTCTATTCGAAATTTTCGCTTAGTTACTATTAAATCAGTGAAAAGAAAATGAGAGATTGCTCTTTGTTGACTTATAGCTGTTAAATTTAGCTTGAAAGCGTTAATTGCTTCAGAGTCTGAAGTTCAGTCCATTTATAGAGACGGAGGAATTTCTAGCTTTGCTTCTCCATTTAACACCTAACTAAATAGAATTTCTTAATTAAGCGAGTTTCTGCTTTGAGTCTAGCATAACTTTTCATTAATATGTTGGCTTTGCCGGCATATGCTATTGTTTACTTTATGTATAGTATAGTTGTCTTTATAAGTACACAATTTATAGATATCATGGGTGTTTATTTATTTACTTGTTATTCATGCGATATCTGTGACAACTTTGTGCACCTGTTGTCTACCAAGTATCGCCCGGTTATTGATTAATGTTTCTTAGGAATGGAAATTCGGTAGCATTCGCTTTACACGAACTTCTGTCGGGGAATGTGACTTCATTCTAAACTGAACAGTAAAATTCCACGGCTCGCAAATGGTGACAATTAAAGCGGAAGTTCAATTATGGACAACATTTTGCTGTCTACTAATTGTCCATTGTACTAAATAGTTTCATGTTCTCTTTTTGGACAAAGAGACGAGCCAAACATCACTGTTGATTTTAAAGGGTATAGGGTAGTGGCAGCTAGAAATTCTATCTCTTTCTGTCTTAATGGGTATACTCATAGTCAGCAGTTTATAGAAGAGTATATGCGCACTGATAGTACTCTATAAATAAGATCTTTCGATTCCCCTTAACGGAATACTCACAGCTAGCAGTTATATTCAAGGGTAGACTCAAGTCTAGATGACGAGCTTTCGCTGTATCCAAAAGAGTAGACTCACATCCACAACAATTTATTCAATCCAATGAACGAGTTCCGAAGCATCTACTAACGACTCTCTTCCATTCCAGCTGCTGCGTGGTGCTAATGACAACGAGCTGCGTCAGTATGATCTGTCCAAGGAGATGTCCAAGTATCACTACCTCAACCAGGGCAGCATGGACATACTCACCGAGAAGTCGGACTACAAGGGCACATGCAACGCATTCAAGACGCTCGGCTTCCAAGCGGATGAGGTGCAGACTATTTGGCGCACAATTGCTTCCGTTTTGCACTTGGGCAACGTGGAGTTCCAAAGTGAGTAGACCACAGATAGTCTAACAGTGATGAATGCTAATCTCTGCTTCCGTAGCCATTGAGGACGAGTTGGTGATTAGCAACAAGACGCATTTGCAGGCAGCTGCGAAGATGCTGCAGGTGACCGAGGCGGAACTGTCGACGGCACTGACCAAGCGCACGATTGCAGCCGGCGGCAATGTGATGAAGAAGGACCACGATGCCACCCAGGCGGAGCACGGCAAGGACGCGCTGGCCAAGGCCATCTACGACCGCCTCTTCACGTGGATCATATCGCGCATCAACCGCGCTATACTCTTCCGCGGCAATAAGAGTCAGGCGAGACTCAACTCAGTGATCGGTGTGCTGGACATCTACGGCTTCGAGATCTTCGACTCGAACAGCTTCGAGCAGTTCTGCATCAACTACTGCAACGAGAAGCTGCAGCAGCTCTTCATAGGTGAGTCGAGCGGGCACATCTGAGTAGAGCAATGAAGCTTAACAGAGTTCCTTTCATTGCAGAGCTCGTGCTAAAGCAGGAGCAGGAGGAGTACCAGCGCGAGGGCATCGAGTGGACCAACATTGAGTACTTCAACAATAAGGTAGGCGTCATGCCTAATGCTCACCTGGATCACACCTAACTCACTTCTTTCTCTGTCCTTAGATCATTTGCGATTTGGTGGAGCAGCCCCATAAGGGCATCATAGCCATCATGGACGAGGCCTGCTTGAGCGTTGGCAACGTCACCGACGATACCCTCCTTGGCGCCATGGACAAGAACTTGAGCAAGCACCCACATTACACGAGTCGCCAGCTGAAGCCGACGGACAAGGAGCTGAAGCACCGCGAGGATTTCCGCATCACCCACTATGCTGGCGACGTGATCTACAACATCGTTGGCTTTATAGAGAAGAACAGGGACACGCTGTATCAGGACTTCAAGCGCCTGCTGCACAACTCCAAGGATGCCAACCTGAGCGAGATGTGGCCCGAGGGAGCGCAGGACATAAAGAAGACCACGAAGCGTCCCCTGACGGCCGGCACGCTGTTCCAGCGATCCATGGCGGACCTGGTGGCCACGCTACTGAAGAAGGAGCCCTTCTATGTGCGCTGCATCAAGCCAAACGACATCAAGAGCTCCACGGTGTTTGACGAGGAGCGCGTGCAGCACCAGGTGCGCTACCTGGGCCTGCTGGAGAACGTGCGAGTGCGCCGCGCCGGCTTCGTCCATCGTCAGCGCTACGACAAGTTCCTGCTGCGCTACAAAATGATCTCGCAGTACACGTGGCCCAACTTCCGCGCGGGCAGCGAGCGCGACGGCGTCCGAGTGCTGATCGAGGAGAAGGGCTTCGCCCAGGACGTGAAGTACGGGCACACGAAGATCTTCATTCGCTCGCCACGCACCCTGTTCGCTTTGGAGCAGCAGCGGAACGAGATGATCCCCCACATCGTGACCCTGCTGCAGAAGCAGGTGCGCGGCTGGATAGCCCGCAAGAACTACAAGAAGATGAAGGCGGCGCGCACCATAATGCACGCCTACAAGACCTACAAGCTGCGCAGCTACATCCAGGAGCTGGCCAACCGCTTCCGCAACGCCAAGCACCAGCGCGACTATGGACGCAGCATCCAGTGGCCCCAGCCGCCGCTCGCCGGTCGCAAGGCCGAGGCCAAGCTGCGGCGCATGTTCGACTTCTGGCGCGCCTACATGATACTCCGTAAATACCCGCGCAGCGAGTGGCCGCAGCTGCGCCTGCAGATCGTTGCGGCCACGGCCATTGCGGGACGACGTCCCTACTGGGGGCAGCAGCGCAAGTGGCTGGGCGACTACCTCGCCAACTCGCAGGACAACAGCGGCTACGACGCCTACACGGCCAACGTGCGCAACATGAAGAACAGCGGCGGCGAGAACTTCCGGCAGGTGCTCTTCTCCAGCTTCGCCAAGAAGTTCAACAGGCGCAACAAGATGGCGGACCGCGCGTTCATTGTGACGGACACGAACATCTACAAGCTGGAGGGGATCAAGAAGAAGTTCAAAGATATGCAGCGTTCCATGGCCATCAGAGAGGTGAGAGTGCCACCTGCAATTATGTATATCATTTTATATTGAAAGTCTCTTTACCCTTCAGCTAACTTCCATCAGCATAACTCCTGGTCGGGACCAGCTCATCGTCTTCCACTCGCCGAAGAACAACGACTTGGTCTTTGCGCTACAAAGCGAGCTGTGCACGCCCCTGAAGGAGGATCGCGTGGGTGAACTAGTGGGCATCGTGTGCAAGAAGTACCATGAGTAAGTTACCTCCTCATGCCCATTGCGAGCAGACTTTATCAGTCCACTTCCATTGCAGCATCACCGGAACGGAGCTGCGCGTAAACGTGGGCAGCAACATTGCCTGCCGGCTGGGCGAGAAGGCGCGCACAATTGTCGTCGAGGCGGCGTCCAACGTGGAGGTGCCCACCTTCCGACATTCCGCTGGCAACATCATCTTCGAGGTGCCCGCCGCCTACTGCTGCTAGCTCCGCAGAGCGTCCGATGTACATTTATTAATAAGCGCGTTAGCTTAAGAGTCTGTTACCTTTGAGTCACTCTGCAGACCTGTGCCTGCTGTGCCTTCTGCTAAGCAATACGTAGATCTAGTGCAGTGTTCTCCATAAGTTGCGTGTATTTTGCGTGAGTGAGAACCACCGAGAGAGGCGCTGGTATCGGTAAGTCTAAAAGGTTAGCGATTTGTACATTTTTCTATTCATATTTAAATCAACTCCGAGCGTGGGAACTTGTAGGGCTGGTTGAGCCGGCTTCCAATGAAAAGTATTAAATGTACTTTGTGCATTTGTTAACTTTAGCTTTTGACCATTCTTAAACGATATAAATGTTTGTATTTAATGAGCGAAAACCAAGAAGTAAAAGAACTTAATGCAATTTCTATATATATTTAATCAAAGAGCACACAAATCGAGAAACCACAAAGAACATTTTTGTACTTAACAAAACAAATCTAATTTTGCATGTGTGCCATTTACACTTATTTCTTAAACCTAAACTTAACTCTATTATTATTATAATCTATTTATATATAAAGAAGATATATATATGTACGTACTATAAATAAAATGTATACAAAATAAATAAAAGATAATTTTATAGTGATTGTTCATATGATATATACATATATCCTTTAGTTTCTGTTGTTATAATGAACTTTGTCTAAGACTTCAATTTTAAGAGAAATTTATTTTATATATATGTATGTACATAATCACATATACCTACACATCTTCGAGTAGGCTACGATCTGACTCCATTTCGATCAGGCAAAGAACAAATCTCAAAAAAATTATAGTACAGTTCGTAGCACAGCAGCGAACACACCAATAATAATTTTAAGCCGTAAAATTTTGAATTTTAGTGTTTTACATTTTTCGTTTTTGATTTGTTTACCGAGCGAACGAAACATGGCAGGGGAGTCGAGTCCGCTGGGCGATTGGCACCAGATGATGGATGCCCTGCCCCAAGTCGCTATCGGTCCAGTGACACGTCGCTCTGCCTTGCTGCGCTATCAGCAGCGCAGTTTCGGACATGCACCTGGAGTCGGACGTGGATACAGACACCTCCTGCAACGAACCGCTTTGCCTACAGCGCAGCAGCGCAAGCGTCGCCTGAGCTGCAAGCGCTGCCATCACCTGGCAAAGGCAACCCAGCGCTATAAGCGCAAAGTGCGGCGGAAGCGCAACACACACAAACGTCGCCTGGAGTCGTTCCGCACTGACCTGTCCTCGACGCCATAGGATCCAAGGGATGCGCGCCTGCTGTCCGTCGCAGCGTGGCAATTGTAGTTTTCAATTTAAATTGTGTTCAGCCAAGTCTGTTAATTATTAAACTCTCGGCAGTCTCTATATAGTGTGTATGTGTATGTGTGTGTATGTCTATATATAAGTGTGTGATCCGACCGAAATAAAGTGCGCCCAAGTGCTCGACGCCGACGGCGACGGCCGCGCGTCGGTGCCGCCAATTGATAAAAGATAAAAATAAAGAGCGCGCATCGGCAAGAATTTTCAGTTTCTCGATCTCGATCACCATCGCATTTGCATGTAAATTCTTGGTGAACACGCAGCCACAACGTTCCCAACTCGATTACATAAGGCAGAACATGCAGAAAACGTTAAAGAAGGAGCTCAGCTTCTCGCTGGACACGCTGGAGCGCTACCGGGCCAAATATGGACGCAGTGCATCACTGGATACAAACGGCAATGGAACACAGTTGGACTCACACCCGGTACAGATCTCTGACGTGGGCATGGCGACAGTTGCGCATACGGTGTCACCTCCGCCTTCGCTCTTTAAGCCCCAGTCGCCCCCAAAGATGACCAAGCTGCAGGAGCTGCAACAGAAGAAGGAGGCATATATGCGACAGCGCGAGCATGAGCGGGAAATGGAGCAGCTGCTTAAGGCGGCCGACAAAGCCAGCAGCCAGGACAGCGCCCGAGTCAGCAATAACAGCAGTACCAGCACCACTAGCACCAGCACCAGCACCGCCGTCACCTCCACCTCCACCACCACCACCTCCACTTCAGCCAAGAGCAGCGCCTCCTCTACGGTGGCTGCCTTGGCCCAGCAGGCGAGCAAGACGGCCGCTGGCTACAGCAACTGGAGCAACCACCACACAACGCTCAGCTCGCAGCCTTGGTGCGCGATCAGTGATCTTATGTACTTCTGTGACAAATATGAGTTCAAGACTCTGAGTACACGGGACCTGAAGACCCACCAGGAGATTGTGGCGGAGGTGCGCGCCCTGCTCTCCGGCAAGGCGCCGTTCGATCAGCGCACGCGCTTTCCCGGCAACATTCACGATCCGGAAAATCTGTGGGTGTGCATTGGGCGCTGCGCGAGTGTCGAGTATCACTTGCAGCGCATCATCAGCGTCTTCCGGAAGCCGCTCAATCAGCTGACGCCGGACAAGCAGCGGGCGGTGCGTCAGAACTTTCACCTGGCCGTCAGCGAACTGCGTCTGGACATATCGGCGCGCATAAGCGAGGTACGACTGTACGATAGGTTGGTATTCGAGCGGGAGTTCCGACTGGAGTGGCAGGAGGAGGTCTAGTGGGGTCTATAGAAGGTTGGGTGTGTCTCCAATTGGTTAACAATTTATTCAAAATTTTCAATTTCATATTTTCTCATTTTCGGGTGCAAAAATGTTACAAAAATACACGCAAGCATATAGGGAATATATATCTATACATATACATAAATATATATAATACGAGCCTTAATACAGGATCTGGCATTAACAAGTGCTTGCATATTGCTTGGTGTAACTAAATCTACAAATCATTTAGATATATATCTTTATGTACATAATTGGTATAAGATCGAAAAATAAAGCACTGTGGAAACTTTTACATCATGGAACTCTTTGCAAAAGATACGATATATATCTATATACATAATTGGTATAAAACCGAACTTAAAGCACTTGGTGGGCTATAAGAAAATATTATGAAACATTGCTCTGTGCTCTTCTTATATGTCTAGCGGAAGATTTAAAGATTATCGTACATATATCAATATTAAACTTTGAGTTAAGTTTGGTTTTGCGCCTGGGCAACTTGTGGGCTGACTTCAGTGGGTTAACAACAACTCTGTGGCAACAACAATGCTTTAACAGTCTAGCAGAATTTCAGTTTCATTTTGCTTGTCTTTGGAACATTTCTTATAGTTAAGGAAATGCGTGGAGCTCGTCGCACTAGATGATCTCCGATTTTATAGGTGTTTTCGCAGAGATTATAATTGCAAATGCGATCGCATAGCGTATCCTCGTTAATCTCACTAATGGCATGCATATAATCGCTATAGAGCGTATCCTTTAGGATCAACAAGCTGCGCGGCTCCAGCAACAGCTTGAAGACTACCACGCCATTGGCCTCGCCCGTTGCCTCGCGCTTAGTGAACTCCAGCACTGTGTGTGCCCCACAGGAAATGGTCGATATGATTGGATAGAAGAGCGGTCCGTCGGTGTGTGGAAGAATGCCCTGACCCGGCAGATATTCATTGACTAGAACATGGTTGGCCTTCTGGGATTCAAAAATTCCCAAGTTGTTCACTTTGTCCACATAGCTCTGCAGCCATTCAGGTATCTCCTCGGCTATCATGCCGTTTGGGTGAGGAACGCCTCCATAATTGACTAGCCGACGATTGAGCAACTGCGTCCAACGAGGTTTCGGTGTCCGCTCTATGTGGCTCAGTATGGAACTCTCCTGATCGGAGGTGATGAAATTTGGAATGTACATGACTGTTGGTGGGCACTGAAAGCAACATTTTACTAGTAGATAACTGGTAGTCATGCTTGGAGACAACTCTTTCCTACCTTGCGCACCTCAAAGTCTGTGAAATCCATATCTACGTGCTAAATACTAATCTAAGTTGCAATTATTGCAAATCAATATTTGTGTACCATCGAACCGGTCATTTGGCCTTGGAAATGCGATTTTGTTGACAGCTGAGAGCAAATTGTGGTGGCTTAGCGATAAGCCTCCAATGCAACTCTGCAAACGCGATAACTGGCGATTAGCTATTCAGCATAAAATGTAAACAAATCTATCGACATACATTAAACAAGCAAGACAAGAAGATTTAGTTTATTTGAAAAATGTTTATTTTTATTTAGAATTCGATTAATTTTATTAAATTCATTCTGACGCAAAAATGCGCAGCTCCTAAGCTCTTAAAAATGCGTGCAGCCCTGGTTCCAGTGTTTTCTGCATTACTCAGCACTGTTAAAGCTATAGACCACTGACCGTCCATTTTGAGGCATAAATCCCGCGTTTTTATTGTTTAAAGCTTGGACAGCTGCGCGTTCGCTCAATCCAGCCATAAAGTGATTTATAGATGTCATCACCAGACACACAAGTTGATTCACAAGCAGCTAAGAAAATGAAAATCGACAATAAATGCGTTTTGCGTTTTGCCAAGCTCACAGAGCACGCTTTGGCGCCCCAGCGTGGATCGGAACGAGCTGCCGGCTATGATTTACGCAGCGCTTACGATGTGGTGGTGCCGGCGCGTGGCAAAGCTGTGGTCAAAACTGATCTGCAGGTGCAGGTGCCTGAAGGCTCTTATGGCCGCGTAGCGCCTCGCTCCGGCTTGGCCGTAAAGAACTTCATCGATGTGGGCGCCGGCGTTGTAGATGAGGATTATCGCGGCAATCTGGGCGTAGTCCTCTTCAATCACTCGGACACAGACTTCGAGGTGAAGCATGGCGATCGCATTGCCCAGTTCATATGCGAGCGCATCTTCTATCCAGAATTGGAGGAATTGGACAAATTGGAAGACACCGAACGCGGTGAGGCAGGATTTGGTTCCACAGGAGTTAAGGAACTGAATACAGCTAAATCGAAGAATGGCACCGACAAATCGCCTCTGGGCGAAAACGAAGCCAAGCCCATTGCCACATAGAGGAACATGATGAAAGCCAGCCAAAATTGATTTACAATAAGATCCAAATACATTGAAAGTAATATCATTGTCACCCTAAATCCATCAAAATAATATTTAAATAAAACGAAATAGTAATAATAAGCTTATAGAAAACTAAGGTTCCGAACTTTTACACGACCTACTCGCAGAGCTAACTTGTCTTGAGTAAATTAATAAACACTATGAGTATTTTCATTCTAGATTATAACTGATCTATGTCTTAAGTCGCACAGAAAATGCTGAGAACCTCTATCGTTTATCGTACTTTACCTCATATAAAGTACTGAAATACCCCATTTAGAATACGATGTTTTCTCTTCTATTGCTTAAAGCTAGTCAAACTGTTTCATTTAACAGGGCGTATTTACTGGAAATTAATCTTTAAAATATGCACTATATAAAATATGGGCTTATCTTGGGGAACTGTTGCCCTGACCGTTGAGGTCACAATTGGAACGGCTATTTTCGGAAGTAATAGACGAACAGAAATGAGTTGCTGGGGGGCAAATGTTAGTTATTAGTAAGCTAACATGTCACTTTTAAGGCACTGTTAGTTAGTTCTGTTAATTTACTAACATTTTGCTGCTTATTTCTGTGCGCCTAGAACTCCACCAAAATATCTGTGAAAGAAGTACGAACAGAAAAGGGTAAGTAGTGGGGTGAAATTATGATAGTAAACAGTGAGTTACCTCAATACTGTATGCATAATATGAGTTAACATATTTATAAGGCGAATGTGCAATGCTCCCTGGTACATACGCAACAGGGACATTGAAAGGGATCTAAGGATTCCCAAAGTGGGTGATGTGATGCAATTGCATTCACTGAACTACATACAACGTCTTGGCAGACACCCAAATGAGCTTGCCAGACAACTCACTACCAAGCCAAGAAAGAGAAGACTTAAAAGGAACCACCCATTGGATCTTCCCACCAGGTTCCTTTAAATTTCTTACAAATTCTAAATCTTAAATATATATATAATATTGTAAATAACATTGTAAATAATACACAGCTATATCGCCTGTGATATATTGTTCTCACTAATGTAAAACTAGATTAAGTTGCCACATTAGGTAGCAGTAAGCTAGTTAATAAAATAATATGCACCTTTTTAATAAATAAAAAAAAAAAAAAAAAAAAAAAAAAAAACATATTTATTATAATATTCAAAAATCACCGGTCATAATTGTGCACTATTCCAAATATTATTGCATAACTTAGGGAGCTGCTGCTGTGTCCGTTGTGGGGTGAAAAACGTTATTTAGTCTCCCGCTTCTGCTGGTTTTGAGATCATACATACCCTGACTTCCCATTTCCAATGTACTCAGGGAATAAAATGATTATGTAATTATCAGATCGATATATGCAGATATGTTACATTTCATATAAACTTACTTATAAACAGTTAAGTATCTACATCATTGCTTAGCCACATTTAGCGTTCTTAGCCCACCTTCAGCGGTGCAGCAGTAGATCACTGAACTATCCGAAGTGGAAACTATAGAGCATACTAATTATACAGTTAGTTAAGTTAAGTTATGTTATATCCAAGTGCGAATACTCCAATGCCGGCCCGATTCGCCGTTGCGGTTGGGTCAAGCAGCAGGCGCGAGCAATGCCCTGTGCCAGTTTGGCCAGAGGCAGCGAGTTATGACCGACTGCAGACACAGTTGGCGTGCGTGCCACGAGTGCATTGGAGGTGCATATGCGGATTTCTTGCAGCGATTAAATTCAATGACTCCAATTTGTAATTAGACGTTGAAGTGAGGCTCCGATTGCAGCTAAAGCTGAAGCCGCGGCCAGAGCGAGAGCCACAGCTAGAGCTCTCCAGCTGCGTGCTTTTAATTGGTTGGGCAGTGCATCCTTGGTTGGCTTTTGGCGCAACGGTTACGCTTGACCCCCAAGCTGGAGGTCAGTGTGAGAGAGAGAGAGAGAGAGAGAGACCGCTAGAGAGAGGGAGAGGGATATAGAAAATGCGCTTGTTTTGCTTTGTATTTTTTTTGCTTGTTTATAATTTATTTGCCGTGTGAAAAATAGCTAAGTATTTGTTTAAATACACAATATATACTCAAATATATATCTGTATATATGTATAAATTTAATAAAAATAAATCAATTGTTTGCTTGTCTAAATGTAAACATAAACGTTAAGTAGACTGACGCTTAGTCAGATGCCTATATATATATATATATATATATATATATATTTATTTCCATTTATAAGATATTGCTAATATATAGTATAATTAAATAAACAATATATACAATGCATTTGTTGTTGTTTTTTGTGTTGTTGTCTTCAAGTCTTGGAGCTCTTAAATTAATGCTGAATTTTGAATTCCAATGTGCAATGGCCGCAAAAAATCAATAAAAAAAAGGAAAATATTGCAAACAACAAATATTTTGGGGCGTTTTTTTTTTTTGTTTGCTTTAACAAATATTTAAAATATTATATAATATATTTATATAAATTTATATATAAAATAAATAGCCTTTTCTTTGCTAAAAAGTGTTTAAGGAAATTGGGAAATCTTTAAATTGAAATTTCATTTAGTTTAAGTTCTCTGCTGAATGTTTTTAAATAATATTATAATAATTACTGACTAGCAGTTAATGAAGAAAAAAAACAAATAAAATTATGCATACAAAATAGAACTCAAATAAATTAGAAATATAAAAAATGTTGTGCAACATTAAGTACATTGAAAATTGTTTAATAGTAAAACTCTTTAAATTGACTAAATTGCTTCATTGAATACGATTAAAAGTTATTGTTTACCATAAAATTATATATTATATTGAATATGCATTAACTTTGCCTTTTCTTCTTTCTCTTCTTTCTCTCATATGCAAATGGAAGACTTTTGCGATTCTTGCTGTTTGCTGTTGTCTTAAAAGTTTTCAACTTTAGCTAGACCTAATTCAAGTCGTAATTAATCGTAGTATTTATATTTAATGTGTAACTTTAATATTAATTATGCGTGTGTTTTTTTCCGTTTTCATTTGAAAGCTCATTTGGTACAACATTTGCAGTTGAAATGCAATTTATTTTAGCATTTATACATATATTCTTTTGTTTATATCGACTTTAGATTAGATTTAATTTAATTCTTCCCTTAATTTCGATTTGTGACGCTCAAAAACTAGCTGGCAGCATCGTTGTTGCTATCGGCGGCATCAAAGCTGCAGCGCAACATTGTTGCCGCAGCAATGTTGCTGGTGCCAGCTCCATTGCAGCTATCGGGCGTGCTGTTGTTGTTGTTGCTGCTGCTGCTGTTGCTGCTACTGTTGGACAAACTGCTGCAACTAGTTACAACATTTGTTGTTGTAGCTGTTGCAGTTGTCGTTGTTGCTGTTGGTGTTGTTGGTGTTGTCGTTGCTCCTGTTGCTCCCGTTGCGCCTGTTGCTGCTGCTGCCCCGCCCGTTTGCAATGCCAGCATTTGTTGCGCCTGCGCAACGCACGCAACACACGGACAGGGCCCGCCCAATTTCTTCGCCAATATGGAGCGCAGCTTCAGCGCGGGACCCAGCTTCATGCCCAGCGAGCTAACCAAGTGCTCTTCGGTCAGCAGCGGCAAGCCCGTGCCATCAATGCTCTGCTCACGAAAGTGCTGCAAGCGGAAAGAGACAGAGAGAGAGAGAGAGAGAGAGATAGAGAGAGGGGGAAAGAATTAGTTGGTAGCTTATAAAATTTATGCATGCAACATGCAGGGCGTGTGCCTGTGTGTGTATATTTGTGTGTGTGTGATTAATGCGCTGCTTTTAAAATTGTTAATGAAAAACGATTTTTAGCTGCTGCTGCCCCCGGAGGACATCGAGCGCAGTAGCATTTTCATATTTGCAGCGCACGACGCCAACAGCGATTGAAAGTGGGCAGCAGAGTTGCAAGTTGCAAGTTGCCAGCGAGTTGCTGGCTGCTGCTGCTGCTGCTGCTGCCCCTCCACATGAGATTTCTATTATAGATTGGCCCTGATTGAATTCCATGGCCGTGGCCGCGGTAGCAGCCGCAACCTGTTTGCCACACAGCTGCCACAGAGCTGCGAGCTGCCGGCTGCGGCTGTGGCTGCCAAGCGAACTGCCACTGTGCAACGAGCGAAACAACAACAACAACATCCGTTGCTGCCCTCCACATACTGAAACAAATATGCGCAACGTGCCCTAAACAAAGTTCAGCATCAAATCTCATTGAAGTCTTCAGACTTAATCAATTACAGAGAGCACAGTGTGAGCTGCTCGAACAGAGAAGTTTTCGATGAGGCTTAAGAGATCTTAAGCTCAGTTATATATTTACTTATAGTGTTCTTCTTCTCTTAGCATACCCATTAAAAATATGAAGCGTAGAACGATTTGAGTAACAGCTCTGCACAGAGTTCGGGGTGTTTCCCAGTCGGGCACTCCCGATTAAAGCACTCTTACATACTGTTATAAGATATACTATATTATATTCATTAAAAACTCAGTAAAACTAGACATGAGTAATCGTAAAACCAATAATGGCCCCAGTCAACCGCATTTATTCACATTTTCGTGCAGTGTATTGTTTTATGGACTCAGCGTTTCACGGTGATTTCGAGTTGGTGCTGTGGAGGACCGAAATCGAAATCGATTGGCGGCCCGGCAATGCGATTCGCTGCACTGAACGGCCGTCATCTATATATAAGAGAGAAAACAGGGCGGCTGCTGTTTAGAGTCTAGTTAGGATCATGAGGACCCGGCTGAGCATACGCATACTGGCCTTAGGTCTGCTGCTCTGGCAACTGCAGGCCACCGCGGTGCGGGCCCAGAAGTACTACATGAACTTTGCGTTCAACAACAATAATCCGGACGGCGGGCTGGGTGAAGGCGATAAAGATTCGAACGAGGGTCAAACCACCGGGTCGACTGGTGACAGCGGTGTGCTCTCCCATGAAAGCAGCAGTAGTAGTGATCACAAGATTACGTCCACTGATGGCAGCGCGGGCAGTGGGGACAATGGCAGTCCCGGTGCTAGCGGTAGCAATCAAGTCAGTGGAGGATCTAATGGCGGAGGATCTAATGGCGGAGGATCCAGTGGCGAAGGATCTAATAGCGAAGGATCTAATAGCGGAGGATCTAATGACGTAGGATCTAATGGCGATGCTGAGAAACCAGGAGACGACCTTATAATTGAGGATGACGACGACAGTGATAGCCACGACAGGCTGGATCGTCGCACCAAAATGAAGGAGGCAGAGGAAACTGGCGGCAGGCCGGAAAATGATCACAGCCACCACAGCAGCTATGAGATCAGTATCGATGACAGCTTCGGCGGCCGATATGTCCGCTCCATATACGAGAGCTCCGAGAGTCACGGCCATTCGGGCAGCAATCCGGGCTCGGGATCTCGGGAAAATGAGCAGAACGAAAGCTCTGAGAGCAAAGAAAAGGCCTCGGAAGCTGCAAAGCTTTATAATGATGATGACTACGAGGAATTCAACGGGAAATAGAGCTAACTTGTCTAGGTAATCACTCGCACTGGCCCTTCGCTTTCCCTTTCTCCTCTATTCTCATTCATTGGTTTTCTAACGTTGCTCTTTCATGCAGATCCTCAAACGGGAATCCACACCCCAATGACTTTGCAATTAATGAATTTTTGCCCAATAAAAATTGTATAATTAATAAAGGATATGTGTTAAAATTGTTGTATTTCCATTTCGCATTCAAATTAAAACTGCAATTGCCTAGGCCAATGGAATTTTTGACAGTGTAGCTGTGTCATATTATGAGATATCAGCAAATTAAAATATGTAATTAAGAAAGTTAGAAGGTAAATGAAATCCTATTTGTAAACATTTCAGTTGAGTAGGGTCCTAGTACTCCATAGACGCATTCAAGAGAAATTCACAATAAATGTTTATTACTAACAATAAATTGAATACAAAGTATCCTTGAAGAAAGTCACAATAAATGTTTATTATTAACAATAAATGAAATACAAAGCATCTTTTGAGTGTCGAGGATTTCGTTGATTTCATTCAGCTAATTAGCAGCTTCAACCCACACAGAGCTACTGCGCCTGGGAATCATTAGAAATGTGGACCTGTAATATTTTTGACTAGGTTCTGGTTCATCACGCCCATCAAACTTCGAATGTTGAACAATGCAAATCGAATTCAGTTTTATCGGTTGTGGCTATAAATTTCAAATTAATATCGTAATCAGCGCAGGGTTAAACACATTCGCTGCGGTCGGGAACCGAGTCTATAAAGTGAACCTGCGCCTGAGGCGTGTCCACCAGTGTCAATTTGGTGGTCATCAACAGAAGCAATGCTGCTCTGCTGCTGGTGGACAGCAATGCTGCCCCTGGCGGTGCTTGGACAATCGTACTACATTAATTTTGTATTTAACAACTATCGCAATCAAAATTACCCTCACAACGAGTCGAGCGTCGACGGTAGTAATAACACTATCAACACGGTCGAGGGCGATGTTACAGGAGGGGTCAGTTCGGCAGAGGACCACCACTCACACACTGTGAGGCCAAGCGCGGAAGACGAAAGACCTGACCCACCAGGCACTAATCATGTTCCCATAAATACCGACGAAAGTAGCAATGGTAATTGAACCATTCAATAAAACAAATTAAATAAAATCTAACAAACGGTTTTTTAAATAATTAAAGACACCATTGATACTATGCCACCAACCCAAAGATCTCTCAGCACTGCAACCCAAACGACAACTAGTATGAAGCCAATCCCCACAACTGAAGGAACAAGCACTAATGGAACAGGTACGGATGGAGCACGCAATGATGGAGAACGCAATAATGGTACAGACACTGATTAAACAGGCAATAATTGTACAGACACTGATGGTACAGACAGTGGTACAGACACTGATGGAATAGGCAGTGGTACAGACACTGATGGAACAGGCAGTGGTGGAACAGGCAATGGTACTGGCACTGATGGAACAGGCTGTGGTGCTGACACTGATGGAACAGGCAATGGTACAGACACTGATGGAACAGGCAATAGTACAGACTTTGGAACAGGCGGTGGTGGAACAGGCAACGGTACAGACACTGATGGAACAGGCAATGGTACAGACACTGATGGAACAGGCAGTGGTGGAACAGGCAATGGTACAGACACTGATATAACAGGCAGTGGCGGAACAGGCAATGGTACAGACACTGATGGAACAGGCAGTGGTGGAACAGGCAATAGTACAGACTCTGGAACAGGCGGTGGTGGAACAGGCAACGGTACGGACACTGATGGAACAGGCAATGGTACAGACACTGATGGAATAGGCAGTGGTGGAACAGGCAATGGTACAGACACTGATGGAACAGGCAGTGGTGGAACAGGCAATGGTACAGACACTGATGGAACAGGCAGTGGCGGAACAGGCAATGGTACAGACACTGATGGAACAGGCAGTGGTGGAACAGGCAATAGTACAGACTCTGGAACAGGCGGTGGTGGAACAGGCAACGGTACAGACACTGATGGAACAGGCAATGGTACAGACACTGATGGAACAGGCAGTGGTGGAACAGGCAATGGTACAGACACTGATGGAACAGGCAGTGGCGGAACAGGCAATGGTACAGACACTGATGGAACAGGCAGTGGTGGAACAGGCAATAGTACAGACTCTGGAACAGGCGGTGGTGGAACAGGCAACGGTACGGACACTGATGGAACAGGCAATGGTACAGACACTGATGGAATAGGCAGTGGTGTAACAGGCAATGGTACAGACACTGATGGAACAGGCAGTGGTGGAACAGGCAATGGTACAGACACTGATGGAACAGGCAGTGGTGGAACAGGCAATGGTACAGACACTGATGGAACAGGCAGTGGTGGAACAGGCAATGGTACAGACACTGATGGAACAGGCAGTGGTGTAACAGGCAATGGTACAGACACTGATGGAACAGACACTGATGGAACAGGCAATAGTACAGACTCTGGAACAGGCGGTGGTGGAACAGGTAACGGTACGGACACTGATGGAACAGGCAATGGTACAGACACTGATGGAATAGGCAGTGGTGGAACAGGCAATGGTACAGACACTGATGGAACAGGCAGTGGTGGAACAGGCAATGGTACAGACACTGATGGAACAGGCAGTGGCGGAACAGGCAATGGTACAGACACTGATGGAACAGGCAGTGGTGGAACAGGCAATGGTACAGAAACTGATGGAACAGGCAGTGGTGGAACAGGCAATGGTACAGACACTGATGGAAAAGGCAATAGTACAGACTCTGGAACAGGCGGTGGTGGAACAGGCAACGGTACGGACACTGTTGGAACAGGCAGTGGTGGAACAGGCAATGGTACAGACACTGATGGAACAGGCAGTGGTGGAACAGGCAATGGTACAGACACTGATGGCATAGGAAGTGGTGGAACAGGCACTGATGGAACAGGAAATAGTACGGACTCTGGAACAGGCGGTGGTGGATCAGGTAATGGTACAGACACTGATGGAACAGGAAATAGTGGATCAGGCAATGGTACAGACACTGATGGAATAGGCAGTGGTGGAACAGGCAGTGGTGGAACAGACAGTGGCTCGCAGACTGATGGAACAGGTGGTGATGGAACAGGAAATGGTACGGAGACTGATGGAACAGGCACTGCCAATACGACGTCAACCGTTTCAACAACAACCGTTTCAACGACAACAACCAACGGTTGGTTGAACCCAACGCCGAATCCATCCAGCTTTTTCGACTATCCGGAAGCCGTATGTAATGAAGATATGCGATTGCATGAGGTCTTTGGCATTACACTAGCTCGGGATCGCGGACTGCCCGCCAAAGTTATGTGTGAATTTAACAATAGTTGGGGCGGTCCTTGGCTGCTGATGCATCGAATGGAGCTGCCAGCTCGCGTGCATTTTAGGCACTGGATATTTGGCTATCTCACCACGGACTACAAAGATTTGAACATCAATTATTTGTCATTGGCTCATATTATCAATACAATGCGTCTGGCTATGCTAATCATTGGGCAGAATAACAACAATCAGTTGGTCTATAATCTATACGATGATGTTGTTATATCGAGTTTCAATGACCTCTTCATGCTGCGCAAGGCTCACCTTGTTGCGGCGAATACAACGGATTTGCTGTACTTTTCAGTAGGTGAAGTGATGCAACTGACTGCGGGCAGGAATCGTTCGTGTCCCTTTGATGTGTTAGGCGCTTGGTGGGGTGGCAAGCTGGACTCTTTTTGGTAAGTCTAAAGCCGAAGTCCATACAAAAATTCCAATATAAATTTTCTATTTGTTCAGTGTTTTTCCCGTGGAACGGGATGTGAAGCGGCCCGGGTATATGGCCACGTTTATAAAACCAAGTCCTTTTAAGGTCAACAATACTGCCTTTTACCAGACAGAAATCACCACACGTCGTCCTTGGGCTGTGACCATAGACATGGAGGTGATGCAAAAAGCAAACAACGATAAAAAGCTTTATGAAGAACTGATGCTGGAAAACTTCTTGCTAAATAAAAAGACTGTAAAAGAAGAGGTGGTGCGACGTGCCAGCATCTACCAGCAATTAGAAGATCAGCTTCGAAGCCAACGTCAAGATGCTTACAGATGAGAGCCTTGACGACCACAGATCCAGCAATGATCAAAACGTAGCACCGATCCGCACTCAACATCAACCTTAAGCTTTAGAGAGGAAAACTACTTCTTTTCGATGAAAAAGAAAATCTCAAGACTCAATACTTTCATAATTGTTTAATCTAAGTGGTAAAATCTAAGATTTTCTTTAATAAGACTTTATATAATATAAGAGAGAATTTTGAGTTATTTCGAAAGGGACTGCAATATGCTCGTTCATAGTCCAAAAGCAGCTACATTTAATGAAAAAATCAATGTCATTACAAAATGGATATTGCGGGAAACAAAACTTTGTAAGTTAGTAAAAAAATGCTTCAAAATATCTTAAACCAAATTAGAATTTAATATTAGTATATAGCTCTATAGATATTTGTATATGTATATTTTTGGTTTATATATTATACTTATAATGTTACGTATAAATTAAATATATATTCTACTTTCGATAGATTTATTTCGATTTGGTTTTCATATTTAGTATATAAGTTATCAAACGCAACCTTTCAATTTTTAACGGTGCCAGATTGTCAGAAAGCCCTAAAAATTGTAATAAAAACTATGCTATGTTGTAGAACTCTAAAACTAACTCTCAATTATATCAACAGTTCTGAGTATGGGAAACCTATTTGAACTACTTCCTCAACGTAGCTAACGTAGCTAACTGAAATTGAGTTAGATAGAAGAAACTTCAATGAAAACATACCGGAATTTGGTGGCTTTTTGTTTGACTTGGATATAGACTTAGCATTCGAGTTGGACTCTTGACTGTCATAACAACAACAACGAGGACAAGAACAATAACAATAACATCGAGGCATTGATTTGGTGCCTTTGTGGTTACCAACTATATATATATATATTTTTTTTTTGCGTTCTAAATTCTGTTCTACCAATAATTGACAAGGCAGCGCCACAGCAACAACAAAAGAACAACAACAATTGCTGACTTTAACTAGCCGGCAAGTTGACCATAACAATACCATCGAAAACAGATTTGAATGTGCGACTTGGTCTTGACTTTGAACTCCAATTCAAATTCCGACTTCGACAACAATTCCAGCTCGAGCTCGAACGTACTACAATTCCAAATGGAGGCCGTGTGTGCAGTTGCAGTCGCAGTTGCAGTTGCAGTTGCAGTTGGCAGTTGGCTGTCCAGCTTAGCTGCACGCAATGTAATTGGACTCTCTTTCTCTGGCAACAGGGGCAATTTACAAACCAACAAAAAATATGGAAATATGCAAATCATTTTGGAGCATCAAACAAAAGGCCAACGAAATGCAACTGCGCGGCATATTATTAACGTTAGAAATGAAGCGACTCAGCCAATAGATACCCTAGACGCAAATGATAATCGATACAACTTGAAAAATAAAGTTTAACTTGGGCTTATACGACTTTTAAGCTCTGATTCTAGCTCGTATAGTTTCCACGGAATGTCATAAAATTTGGAAGGCATAACAATATAATATTTTTATAATATTTTTAGAATAGCTAATGAATAATTTCGCACTTAACTTCGGTAAACAAAGTATTTGAAGCGCAGCCAACTTAACCATGCTAATATAAACATTTAATCGAAATATATTTCAAGATTTTCGACAATTTCATTAAAATAATCTAAAAATAAATGGCTTAAAATAGTTTTAAACAATATTTATTTTATTTTCAATAATTTTGTTATTGTGTCCAAGCTTCTAATATCGCACCAAATATCGTATATTAATTGGATACCAGTCAATATGTCTGGAATGCTAATTTTGTTGTGGCTGACAAAATAACCACCAAAAATCGACGATTAGTGTGCTTTATAATAAATTAAATCGTTTAGCATTTGAAAGTTTTCAATCTTAACATAAAATACTAATTCCTAAACTAAAAAAAGAAAAGAGAAAAAAACTAAAACAAAAATGAAATCGATATTCGGGAAAAAAATAGAATGATGGGGTTAAAACAATACTAAACAAAAGACAAATGAGTTGGAATTTCTGAAGCTTCGATTAGGTTTATGACACAGGTTTTTATGATTCAAGCAAATCCCTAAGCCGCGAGCCGTGAATGCCTTCAACTTTGCATTAGATTAACACGCTGCCTACAACTTTTCAATTTAGTCAAGTTTATAGTTCAAGTTTTGACACTGAGACAGCCACAAATGAAAAAGCTTGTGAACTCTTGATTGGATTCGGTTGTTAAAGAAGTCGTAAATATTTGTTGGTACCCCTCAAAATTTATGAGATTTCAAGTTTTTCATTTTTGTTTTTTTTTCTCTTTTAATTTTTGATTTTTAAAAATAGTTTTTGGCGATTTAATAGATCGATAAAAAGAGTTTCGGCCAGATAAAGACATTCTGTTGCGTAATATTTACATAGAACTGGCCAGTTTGGAGGCCCGTAAAAACCGATTCTTGTTTTAATTTGCAGCCTCTAAAAAGCCCATCAGAATACCCAGAAGATGGAATATTGCGAATATATATGTAATATATGTTATAAGTGAATGAATAGTCTGTCCGTGACCAAGTCAAAAGTTGAGTTCAGATCCTGTTCATGCGTCAAATGTGAAACGTGCCGCTTCACAATTGGGGGACCCTTTTCATATAACCAAGCCGCAAAGGAGGTAGCAAAAGTCGAGTCAGTCGGGTATAAGCCACTGCTTAATGCTTGCTCACAGAAGAGATTGCTCCATAAAATCTGATAATCTCATTTGATCTCATTTCTCTTTCATTCGAATTCCAGTGGATCACGCGCACTTAATGGGGTGCCGATATACTTGATTCTTTTCACTTAGTGAGCGAGCATAATAAAAGCTAAAATATACACAAGGGCGCACTAATAAGCGGCTTCAAAAGTGCTTCTGGCTGCTTCTGGTCATCGATGCTGTCTCGCTCACTCACTCACACGCACACGCTCTCTTTCTCCCTCTCGGTTGCGCTGTGGCAAGTGCTGTTGTTGCTGTTGAAATACATTTTAATTTGACGGAGCAGCACACACACATACGCACACACACAATCAAAAATGAATTTCGAGCTGCAGCCCGGGCTCAATTGTATTTCTGCGCTCAATTTAGTTGTACGGATTTTGACCTGCTTAACCTTAAAGCCAGAGCCACAGCAACAACTTTAAATGTACCACCAACAGCAGCAGCAGCAGCAGCAGCAGCGGCAGCAGCAGCGGCGGCAGCAGCAACATCAACAACAAGGGGCACAAGCGAAGACAACAATTTGAATTCTAAATTGAACAGCTTTTTGTGCTACCTATGCCCGGGAGCAGTCCAGCAGTCGAGGAACGTGGGCCGACCTGCTGCCAAGACAGAGGCCTGTTGCTGCTGCTGTTGTTGTTGTTGCTGCTGAGGCAATTGCGCCCAACAACCTACTCATTGTAATTCTTCATGTCTGGCCAAAAGCGACTCGACTGCGGCTTCGAGTTCGACCTGATTGCCGTCAGCAGCAGCAGCAGCAGCAGCAGCAGCAGCAGCCGCGACAGCAACAGCCAGCCAAAGGTTGTTGATGGGCCACGGCAACTGTTGCTGTAGCTGCTGCTGCTGCTGCAGTCCAGTTGGTTGTTGGCTCGATCTGCCCACCTAAAAAGTTGACTTGTTTGGCTACACTCCACTTGCGACTTTGGCTTTGATTTTGGGTAGCTACCAAGTACGAGTATTTAATGATTTTGTATTTTTTTACTTTGCGTCTGCTGTCGTTGCTGCTGCTGCTGTTGCTGATGTTGCTGTTGCTGATGTTGCTGTTGGTCTTGCTGACTGGGTGAGTGGCTGACTGGCTGACCGGAGCAACCAACAATTACGCTTAATGCCAAACATCCTCTGCTGCGGTGGCTGTGGTTTGATCTTGTTACGCATTCAGGCAATACTAGGTGGGCTTCCACCACCCCACCACCTGCCTTTCCCTCTCTTTCTCTCTCTCTCTCACACACACAGCACGAGCAACGCTGCAACAATAGCAACAACAGCAATTGCTTGGGCACGTGCACTAGCCAAAAGGTGTTGGAAATTGCTTGAGCTGCTCGAGCTGGAGCTGGAATTCAGACCAAGCTTAGTTTCGGCTCTTGATTGATTCTAACAATCAGGCAACGCTTCGCGCTGCCTTAAACAAAAAGCTCGCTTATTCTATTAGATAGTTTAGTAAATTACACAAAAGGCCGCCTCAAAGGTCTATCAAATTTTACTACTCCTACCTGGCCGGGTGTATGAGTCGGCATTGGCGTCGGAGTCGGGATCGGTGTCTGGTTTTTTTTTTTTTGGTTTTTTGGTAATAAATAAGAATTTTTCTTTTGGTCTTCACAGCTACTGCCACGAGCGTAATGAAGTCGTGCTACAGTGGTTGGCAACTAATATCGATAACTTTGCAATACAAATTATAATTTGTGTAACGTTGAATATGGAATAGAATGGAATAGCTAAGCATATGAAAATGAGTGAAAATCTGTCAAAATCGAATACCTCGAATGTTATCGATAATATATCGAAAGTGTATAAACTTATAGAATAGAAAAATTCATAATTTATGTATAATAATGAATAAATTATATTTATCCGTATATTTTATCGATGTCAATGTAAAAATTTCTCTTTTTAATCTTATATTTTATATGTATCGATAGTTAATTTAGCTATTTAATCGAAATCTAGTCTTTTTTCAGAAACTCGATCACAGTAAATTTTTGATTTTGATAGTCTTAAATTTGATTATCAATAATTTATCGAAGGGAATTAATTTTAAGTTTTTAATATACAATGACATTTCACATTTGACCCACTGTGCAATCACGAACAGCCTTATATCTTCAGGTCAAAATATTAGCAAATTTGATGTGACCCAAGTCGACAGCCGCAAACAAAAGAGGGAGAGCGAGAATAGGAGAGAGAAGTGGCGTAGAGAACCTCAAGACCCTTGAAGACCCTCGACTAGTGAGCGCTGTTAATTTTCTTTGGCAGCAACTCGTTGGTGCTGGAGTTCGAGTCGAGTGGGGCACATAATCAGTTTATTTTAGCTTTTGTTTTTCTTCTTCTTCTTTTCTTTTCTGATCCTAAAGAAGAGGCTAAAAGCAAAGCTGCAGCAGGAACAGCAGCAGCAGCAGCAGCAGAAAGTGCCCCGGGTTACACGCCAAAGATACAATTTTAGATTATATGCCCCAACTGTGCGCATGCGCATAATAATAATGCATGCAACGAGCTGCGAGCAGCGAGCTCCGAACTGCAGCAACGTGTTGCAGGGGCAGCAGCAACTGCAACAACAACAGCAGCCAATTGGCAAAGGCTCAGCTCAGCTCAGCCAGGCCGGCTTCCTGTTTGCTTTTTCAAGGGGGCGCTGTGGCGCACACAAAAAAAGGCGTGCAAGTGGGTATAATCATCATCAGCTTTGATAACACACCACGAGCGACGTCGCTGTCGACGCTGACGCTGACGCCGCTGCCGACCTGCCTGGACTCCTGGCCCGGCACTGATTTTTTTCGGTTATTCATTTTCTTCTCAGATCTGGCAACGCGGGTTCCCGAAGTCGAACTCGAACCATGATCTCTGCTGTTTGGCATTTGACTTACGGTCTCGGACCGCGCTTTTAATACCCTGTAAATTGTAGGCATTGTTGAGGGATATGCTGTGTACTATATATGAGCATGGAATATTGAGTTGAATTATAGATAGTTATTGTCTTAGATAACCAGTCCCAATTTACTCTTTCATCGATCGCTTAAGGGCTTAATTCAATATCAATTAGGCTAAGAAGCTTTGCATTTGATAAATGTTATAGGTACACATAATATCTGAAATCTTTATATTGAATGTCTAGCTTAACGATAATTTATCAGTATCGATAAATATTCATTGTTAATCATTATTCCTTTAGATATCTACTGCATTGAATTATATTTTATATGCAACTACTCCTGTATTAATTGCAGTATAATATTCAAAGAAATTACAATCGATAATTTATTACTATTATTATCGATCAAAATGATAAATTGAGAGAGGTAAAGAAACTTTTCCAACGAATTTCCCAATAGGTGCAGCTTAAGTAGAAACCTTCTCTTTAAAAGCATGGGGTATATAATAGTCGGTCCTCCTCACTGAGGCAATTCGTTATTGTGATTGTGTCTTGCTTCCAGTCATGGACTGCTGCTGCTGCTGTTGGCTGATATCACTCTCTCGCTCACCCATTCTGTTTCTCTCTCTCTCATATTGTGTTGCGGGTAGAGTTGGCTTTGCTGCTGTTATTGCTGTTGCTGGGTTGTCAGTTAGATGGCAGCTCGATGCGCCGTGTGGCCACCTCTTAACCTTCGCTGCATATAACCTCTGCACCAGCATGCGGCAACTGCAACTTGCATGGCCTGCAGCAGCAGCAGCAGCGGCAGCAACAGTTGCAGTTTCAGCGGCAGCAGCAATGTTGCAGCAACATACTCGTCGTCGATTGCAATCATTTGCTTTCGTGCTGTGATTTTTGCCCCAAAGTTCTCAAGTTCTTCAATGTAGGTGATTGTTCTAACTGCGCTCCTTGGCCATGGCCAACATCATCAAACAGACGACATCATTATCGTGCAACAATATCAAAGCGAAAAAAACAACTGCGAGGCGGGGGCAAAAAGTAACAGCAAGAAATTGCTTGTCGTTGCAATTTTTAGTAGGCGGGCTGCCAGCAGCAACCAGGACGACGACGACGACGACGACTTGCCAATATATTGAAATATGGCGGTAAGCGGGCAATTTAAATGTTGCTCCTCCCGCCCCTACACGGAATGTGGTTTTAAGTAATTCATGGATTAATGGCTAGCATATTGCTGCCGCTGCCGCCGTCGCAGCCGCTGCTCGATCTCTCGGCCAGTGACTGACGGAGAGTGAATGGTGGTCGTGTCTGTGTGGCTGGCTGCTGGCTGCTGCCTTGGCCGTGCCAAGAGTAGGAGTTGCATGTTTAGCACGTGCCTCATTCGCCTGTTGTTGTTGTTGCTGTTGGCTGTTGCTGTTGCTGCTGCTGTCTCTCGTGTGCGGTAGTTTTGTTGCTCTGTTGACTGAGCCTAGCTGATAATGCGTTGACCGCCAACGCCGCAACAGCAACAGCAACACAAGCAATGAACAACAACAACCCAGAGCGACTCGCATAGATCGTTACGTTTATAATCATTAGGCCATAGAGTTTTGCTGCTCGCCACGAATTTCCTTCGGGGCTTTGAAAGTTCAGTGCACAGACAATCGTACCGTTAGTCAGTCGCAGCATGTTAGAAACGGAACCTTGGGGCGCTAGAGCCATAACACTTACACGAGTTTTGATCGCCTCAGATCGGTCAAGCGAAAGGAAAGTGCAAATATCGCTCTGAGTACTCCTTGGTACGTTCTGGATACTCCTTGTACTTGTACTCCTCGTTTCCTTTTCTCCACTTTTCTGTTTTATCTTTAAATCAATAAAATTGAAGTTCTGCTAGCTAAGCAAAGGCAATCATTATCAACATATGATTATATATGAGAAAAAACAAGATAGGTGATAAAAATAAGGTTCAGGGTATATAAGGTTCATTATGTAAATACTATTGACTAGGGTTATAACTATAGATAAGAATTATAGGTAAAACCTTAAAATCTCTATATTATTTGATAGTAAAATCAGTTTTCATTATCCCAAGATGCTGCCTCAACAATTCAAATTAGAAATTCCCATTAAAACTGATTCGAAATAGAAAACAAAAAGCGGTAGATCTGAGACACCGTCAGCATTAACTTTTGATCTTTATTATGTCATTAACTATTGAACGGTGAGCAACAAAAGCGACGAGTCATACAATTCAAGTGCTGTAACCAATTCTCAAAAAATGAGAGCGAGAGAGAGACAGAGAAACAATGAATGAAAAACCTTTTCAAAAAGGCAGAAAGAAAATGCAGCCCAGCCGAGTCAAGTCATTTCCCTCAACAACTTCCTGCTAAGGCCTAACTCATATGCAACAATTTGCTGGGGCTCAAATTGCATTTTAATGCAACTTTCCAAATCAATTGAATGGGCCAAAATCGAGCTGGTCAAAGCAGGGCAGAGGCAGAGAGGGAGCCCAGCAGAGAGTGAAAATAAATAAAGCTTTGGCGACATTTATGCATGGTCAAGAAGGTCTAAGTAACGAGCGAGCTGGGCTATAAAAAATCTAACTTTAATGCAACTACAGATAGGCAAATAAATGGCAAAAGCAGCTGCATCTGGCTGCTAGCAAATGGCTAAAGGAACGATATAGACAAGACCTCTGTGCCTGGGCTCAAGTGACAAGTGCGAAGCTCCACTGTAGAGAGAGAGAGAGGGAGGGATAGAGGTAGGTAGGGAGAGGCTGAGCTAACTCAGCTTTGACATTTGTGCGCAAATGCTAATGATGATCTTGAAGATAATGATGTTTGCTTTTATAATGCTGAAATATGAAACTGCGCGCGTCTAATAATAGGGTCGACTTTGAAATGCATACGAGACGAGGGCCAACTGCAATGCTTTAAGCGGGGGCGTTAACTTTGCCGTAATATCTAGAGCTGAGGCGATCTGCACTCTATATAAATATATATATCTGTGTGTTTGTGTGTGTGTTCGAGTTATGCATTTGTTGTTGCCTGCTTGACATTTATGTGAACCCAAGCAACAATAACACGTTGTCTTGTGCCTGGCTTTAGACTCTTGTCGCTCTTGTCTGCGCCGCGCGGGCAGAACGTTCGACTCGCAGCGACCGCGACACGACACCGTGGGCTCAACCATACCGAGATAGTTTTTTTTTTTAATTTCGAATACTCTAACAATGAGTGGCAACAAAATAAGTCCGAATTTGTAACAACTAAAAATATAGACAATGTATATAATGGAACATTCCCACCAATCATGTTTCAGTTTCGATTTCTACTTGTAGGAATATTCTCATAATATTTGTAATAAACATCCTAATTGGGATTTGAACTCAAGTCAACATTACTTAACAATTTATCTTTTTAAATAAATCGTTTGCTTCTACCACATTTCTTTCAGCCTCAATCCTAGAGCATACAAGCTTCAGCACTACAAAGTGGAAACTGTTCCTATTTTCGTTTTTTGGTTTTCTGAGTTCGAGTTGGAGTTCGAGTCATGAATCTTATGACGCCTACGTGTACTTTTGGCATTTGGCATGTCAAATACAATAAGTACGAGCGCGACTATACGGCTATGACGGCCTGAGTACGAGTAAGTACTTGGCCCGACCGAAACCCTGAGCACCGAAGATGGAGATACTACAAGCCAAGACAAACAAGCCAGCAAATGGCTCTGAAGAGAGGGAGTGAGAGAGAGAGAGAAAGAGAGAAGGGGTGGGTAACAGTTCCGCGTTACTTGCCGTTTTTCTTTTATTTTTTTTTTTGACAGCTTTGTTCAGAGATTCAGCAGCTAGCTTGTTGTGGAGCTTGTGTCTTGGGAAACATTCCTGAATGTCATCACACGCACACAAAGCCACAACTGCAAAAAACTAATTCGGGCCATTTAGGGCAGAGGCAAGTTCAAAGCTTAAGCCTTCAAGTGGCAGCAGCGCTCAGTTTGGGAAATTACAGTATTACATTTTGATTAAGTACCCTACAGTTCACATGATAGATAAGTGAGACTAATGGCCTAGCGTGCGGAGCGTACGACTCGAAATGCCAAAAACGGGTTCAACAACAGGTTGAACTCCAAAGCTTTGTAAATTTGTGAATATTGAAGAATTTTACTCGGATATTGAAAGAGAAAAAAAAGTTCAGGGTTCGAATCTGTCGTGCTAAGAATTTGACTTGAGAATTTTGCATGGCAGATTTGAACTAAGTGCGCAAATCTAAGAAGTTCAGGTTTCGAATATCCATAAATAAATATATAGAATGTGATTTGTATGATGATATTTAGAATAATTATAAAATATGAGTTCATAATGTTTGTAGTGCTTGGCATATTAATTCTTAAGAATATGATTTTTAGTTGAAATTATTCTCCTATAATATATATATTATAATATTTATTCCTTACAAGTTTTTTTAGAGCTTATTGCACTCATATATTCCATTGCAAAGTATATATGAAATATAAATAAAAATTGGATGTTTCCTATTCCCTTTTCGCCTTGAGGCTCCATCAGATAAGCCCTTTATCTAATCGAAAATGAATTGTCTTTGAGCCAACTAACAACTATCTTCCAGCATAGCAGCACATCTCAAGATATCAATTTATCCTGCGCATATTCAATAATTGATGTAAACATTCTGCAGACTGCACATTCCATATTGATTCAGATTTTTATCTGCGATCTATGCCACTTATCTGAGGCAGCGACCTGCTGTCTTAGTGCACTTAATCAAAGCTGAACACAAAAACAAATTCTAAAGCGAAAGAGTGAGAGGGATACATGGAGATAGGGAGGGAGAGGGAGAGACTCAATGGGCTCAATGGCAGCTGCAGCTGCTGTGATCACGCATAGAAATTATTATTGTGCCTTAATATAGCCATAAATCAGCGCATTTAAAATGCAAAAATCAACCTAAAAATATTTGTGTATGTATGTGAGTAAGGAAACTATCGCATCCTGCTGGATGGAGCCGCAGCTTGGGGTGCAGCAGCTGGTGCTGGCCAGGTCTGCCTTTGGTTTATAACTTCATCTGCATTTGAAGCCGACGCTGGACCGGGGCGATAATAAACCGTCGCATTGAGCCACCCATGCGTGGTTGCTCAGCCACTCGAAGTCCGAGATCTTTTCAACTTGTGCACATATGTGTGTGCTTAGGTGTGTGTGTGTGTGAGCAAAGTCTGAGCAATATCAATAACACTTGCCAGTCGCTCTGTGCAACATGATGCGACAAGCAGCGACGAGTCCAGCTACAGCTCCGACTCACTGCAGCCAATGTCACTGAACCAGTTCTCAATGTCTTCATATGTACACTAGATACACATACATACATATATATCTGTGTCTGTATCTATATATATATTGAATTGCCCAGCAACCTCTGCACTAAATATTTACAACCTCCGCAATATCTTAAATGCACAGACGGACGACAAAGTCGCTTCTAACATAGAGGGACAAGTTGCATGCAGCATACAGCATGCAGCATGCATGCATGCATCCCATGCACCGCTGCATGCATGCATGCCACAAAAGGTGTAAGTCTCTGAGGCAACTGGCCAAGTGTCGTTGTGGCCATAAATTCAATTGAATATTACGCCAATTGGCTTTTTGTCTATCGCAAAAATGGGGCGGAGCAAGCTAAAAAAAAATAGTCAAGTAAAGAGGGGATTTGTTGTGCGAGTGTGTGTATGTGTGTGTGTGTGTGTGATAGTTAAACTGGTTCGCAAACATATCAGCAAATGTCGTTTTTGAACTGTGTGTAAGCAGATTTCAATGGACCGGGTGGTAAGCGGCTTTTGGGCCTTGCTAATTAGACGACTATCAACAGAGGCAGAGGCCAAGGAGGAGCAGCAGGAGGAGGAGGAGCTGCTGGAAGGTGGCTGAAGATGTGGCCATGTTAGCGGCTAATATGCATCAAAATGTGTCAACACCTAAAGCTCCAGCTTCATGTTAATTGTTAACGCTATCTTTTTATATTTTGCAGACAGACGGACGGACGGACAGGCGGACAGTGTTGTTGAGGTAGGCTGGGGCCGACTGGTCGGCTGAGGCTGTGGCCGTGTTTTCACCTCCATTAACGCGTGTAGCAGGATCTGCAGACTGGCTTTGGCTGTGGCTCTCCGACTGTGGCTTTAATGACGCCTGACGTTGACCGATCGTCGACCGCAAGCGGCTGACCGATCAAAAGTCGTTCAACTTGCCGGAACTGGTCGTAAAAGATCACCTGGGCCACAGCAACATCGCACTATGTGGAGCAACCAGAGCAACTAGCTTGGACAGACCGACGGACAGCTAGAGCGAGATGGAGTTCTTGGCTGAGATGCCACAGTCACTTGGCCGCATTCGCGGCTTTATTACAACAGCAACAACAAGATGAGGAATCAAGCACCAGCAGCAGCCACAGCAGCAGCAGCAGAGGCGACGCTCGCGTGGCACACACAATATTAATGGCCGCCAATGGAGTTCAAGTCCCGCTGCACATGCTCCCCATCTGAAGCCCGAGTCCCAGTTCCAGTCTGCCTGAGTCCCAGTGCCAAGTTCAAACGCATAGTTAATCTTGCGGCATGCCAATGGGGCTGACAGGAAGCTGGGCAAAAGCCGAGCGAACGCGGTCCAAAGACTTTTGCAAAAGTGCGAATTGGCATTGGGTAAATGAACTTTGACAGTAATGGGGCCATAGGATAGATGATCTAGAGTCTGTTCTGTGATGCAATTGAAATGGAGGCTACAGATGGAGAAGAACTGGATGAAGGAGTCTGTCTAGATGGTAGGGCGACAAATGCAGTGCTGGAAGAGGGCAGCACAATAAGACAAATATCTTAAAGATCACCAATAATAAAGAGACTGGGAGATTGAGCGAAGAGAAGAGCTAGTTAGGCTAGCTAGAACTCTAGAAGAGAGAGTTATCATAGCTCACAGGGAAAACTAACAAAATGTCAGCGAATTAAGAGGATATAGAATGAAGCATCTTATGATCAATACAAGAATACATAGATACAAAATGAGGCAGAGAGAATACGATAAGAAGAAGAGTCAGTTAGGTCAAATACTCTAAGTAGAGCCACATCGTTCGGAAAACTAAATTAATTAGTGATTCACGTTGAAGACATAGATCTTTAGGATCACCAATAATGTAAGTGGGTGAGTGAGATAAGACAAAGATAAGTAGCTCGACTTTTTGACTAAGTTACGTTTGCTTTCTCAAAAATTCCAGGTACTTATCTCTATATGTGCTTATAGTCAAGATGATATAGGAACAGCTGCGATCGAGTTCATTTCGAACTAAAAGCTGATTGGAACTCTCAATACGCTTATTGATAATTCATTTAATTTCTATTCGGACATCATTATCTTATCTTTTCGAGCGCTTTGCGTCCTTTTATATTAGTTTACTATCTCAGCTATTGCTACGCTTTACAGCGATAAGCTAAGGGTTCAAATGCTCTACAATTCCATTTTTCTGTTGTCTTCTACAATCAAAATAGTTTATGTATGGGAGCTTGAATTAGGAATTCGATAGAAATTGAAATCAAAGTAGCATGAAAGATAATTGAATAGAATATAGAGAATTAACTTTTCGCTAAGGCTTTAATTTTGATCCCGTTTTGATTTTGAGGATCTGCTGACTGACTATACACTTCGGCTATATGGCAATTGGTCTCTCTCTCTCTCTCTCTCTCTCTCTCTCTCTCTCTCTCTCTCTCTCTCTCTCGTTCCGTCTCTTTCGATTTCCCTCTCCCTCTGAGTCGCTATCTAATCAAGCGTGGGCTTGTATCTAGATAACAAACAAACTGTGCTCCATAAACATTAATTAGGAGTCGGGTCGAGAGGGTTTTGGGGGGTTGCTGGCAATTTAAAGCAATTTGCATGTGCCAGCCGTAGAGCTGGGCTCAAGCTGGTTTACACACACATACAAATACATATATATATATAGAGTGGTCGAAATGTTGTTGCTTACCTGTACGTATTCGGCGCATATATCAATTCCACCCACAAAGGTGCAGACGTCGTCCACGGACCAGGAGTTCACCTCCTCGCTTTGCGCCTGACACTGACGCACTGTGCCCGCTGGCGATGTTGCTCCTGCTGTTGCTGAAGCAGCAACTGTTGCTGCTGCTGTTGCTGTTGCGTTGGCGTTGCTTTGGCCCTCGGCTATATTCAGTGTTGGCTTCTGCTCCGTAAGTGGCGGGGAAGGTGTGCTAGATGTTGTTGTTGCAGTTGCAACAGTTGCTGCTGCTGTTGCTGTTGCTGCTGCTGCTGCTGTGGATGATTCAGCCTTAAAACGTTTGGCAGCTGGCGGCTGAGAACTCAAGTCCAACGGCGCCGCCGCCGCCGCTGCTGCTGCTGCAGTTGCAACATTTGCAGCCTCCGCATTGCAACGTGGACTAGACTGACGCGAGGCGTGATGCGATTGTTGCTGCTGCTGCTGCTGTTGTTGCTGCTGCTGCAGTTGCGCCGAGTAGATTAAAGCGGGTGTAACAAATTGCGCCGCTTGCTGCAGCGCGGCATTTAAACTGGGACGTGGCGTGCTCGATGCGCTGGCACTGGGCGACGAGGCATTCGAGCTGCTGCCTTTTATCTGCAATTGTTGTTGCTGCTGCTGCTGTTGCTTGCCGCGCAGTATCTGTTGTATCTCAGCATCTTTAGCAGCACGCGCCTGCAAAGCACAGACAGAGAAGGGGAGTGAAAAAGAGAGAGAGAGACAGTTGGTAAGGAAGGCGTGTGTATGCTTGCTGTTGGCCAACTTACCAGCGTTAACAGCGCTTGGGTGCTGCTCATGTCCATCATTGGGAAAATGCCACCCGAGAAGGGCAAAAAGTTGCTCATGAATGGCGAAACGCTGGCGGCGGCCACCACGGCGGCCATTTGGCTCTTGGCCTGCTCCGTGGGTGACTGCGCCGCGGCCAGTGGCAGACTGTTGCTGCCGGCCACAGTGGAGCCCACGCCAACGGGCACGCCCACTGCGGAGCCACTGCCTCCACCGCCCGACAGCGTGGCCGCGCAATCCTTGACCTCCCTCAAGCTGGCTGTGATTGCTGGCGAGTGTTTCTTGTTGCTCGAATTGCTGGTGTTGCTGTTGCTGATGCTGATGTTGCTGCTGCTGCTGTGGTTGTTGTTGCTGTTGCTGATGTTGCCGCTAGCGCTGCTGCTGTTGACATTGCTCGTTTTGGCGCCGCTGCGTTCCGTGCCGCCAGTCGAAGCGGTGGCAGCAACAGCGACGCCAGCGCTGCTGCTGCCGCTGCTGTCGTAATAGGAATTGCGACGGGTTGCATGATGGCTGTTGGAATTACAAAAGCAGATCAAACATTGATTAATAAGAGATAAAAGAAATAATTAGAAAATATAAGGCAATTCAGTTTAAATTTATGCTAAGCTATCTTTATATACATGACTTGATCTTTGCAGACTGAATGATATTCTAATAAATTTTATAACTATTTTATAGGGGATTTGTGAGTTATTAAAACTGAGTCGAGTGTAATAAACGTAATGTTATTTTAGTAATATTATACACAACAAGTTTATGAATCTAATCAAAATATGTAATATATATTATTATTATATTATATTGTCATATACTCTATATCACATGCTCCTGGACTGCACTTTTAAGACAATCTTTTAGTTACAGCTGAACCTCAATTTGAATACATTAACTAAATTCTTGACTATGCTAAACATATGTTAAATAGTTCTCCAGTTCTTCAGCATAATTCATAGGCGGAGAAACTTCCCATTGTAAATTTGGCTTTAAGCAAATTTGCATTTGTTATTTCATATTAATACAAACAAATATACATAAATATCAAAGCTATGACTCAACTATCTTCAAATTTGATCTACGAACTGGAGCTAAAGAATTTTCGATAAATACCAATTTGTATGCTCTCTTAATAAAGCCAACTAGAAAGAAGAGGCGGCGAGGTATACAACATCGAAAATATTAAAAAATCTGTGCATTAGTCATGCACGTATAAGGTATAATTAAAATTTTCAATTATCATCGATAGTAAGTAATGGCATGAATTACTGAGAAATTTGACACACTCTTCAATATTTTTTTTACATCAATAAATATGTATAATTTCTAGTTTTTAGCATTTGTGGTATATGGAATTGTATTTCAGTTTTCAATGGATTTTGAATAGACTATAGCTACATTTAAACATAAGTTTGACAAAACTAAATATATATATCCTAACTTCATCTGCTGCACTTACTCATTGGGATTGGCATTGTTGTATTTGGCTGCGAGGCAGCGCATGATATCCGAATAGTTGCGCGTGGAGAAATCTGTGGCGTTGGTTGTTGGGGCACTTGTTGTGGCCCCCACTGGGCTGGTGACTGCGCTGCCGGCGCCGCAGCCGCTGCCAACGGCGCTGTTGCTGATGCTGCTGCTGCTGTTGCGCTGACTGCTGTTGCTGCTGCTGCCGATGTTGTTGTTGTTGCTGATATTGCTGCTGTTGTTGGCGGCAGCTGCTGCTGCTGCCTGTTGAAAACTGTTCAACAGATTTGTGGACAAATTGTGCAGGGGCATGTGGGTCTGTGAGCTGGGCGGGCTCAGGCGTTGCTGTTGTAGTTGGTGCTGCTGCTGCTGAATGGGCGAAATGCTGCCACCACCGCCGCCGCCGCTGCTGCCGCCACTGCGATACGTTGCGGATGAGGGCGTGGCGCTGCGAGATCTGCAAAATATAGAAAAGACATTTAGACACAAGTGGAGGTTGGCTCAGTCAAGGCGAAGGCTGACATCGTTTAAAAATAGAACCATATGCATAAATTGCCATAAATTGGGATTAAATATTTAATTAGGGTGTTACTTTTTGTTGTCACTCTAGAAGCTAGCCGGAGGCCCCATGCTAATGAGCAGCTTCCGTGAGAAAATCGGGGTCAGGCTCCGGCGGTCGGCGATCGACGATCGAGTGGACCTCACTAAACCGATTTGATCCATGTAGACACCTGATATTTCTCGTTAGTCGACTAGGAGAGTCGAGGTGTGTTGGCGAAAGATACTTAATGCGATTACGGCTTACGTTGAGTTACGGCCGAATAGCAAAGTTGACATGGGAAACGCCATCGCGAAGAGGCGAAGTGCAGCTTTTCCGGCAAATCTACAGTACGTACTGCCAGCAGAGTTTACTTCAGATAGCGTGTGAATTGTTCAATTCGATTTATATACGATTCACTTTTATTATTCTTTTAATTGATAAATAAACAGTCAAATTCAGAGTTGCCAGACTTTTTTTTTACTGCTGTCAGATTCGATTACTATTTCTTATGATAATCGATGAGTTAATGTTGTTTTAAATTGCAGTATGATATGAATATGCAGACTTTAATAATTAAGCATGAATTACAATTTCAATTCAAAAGTAATGGAAGTTTTATTTATACAAAATTTAAGGACATAATGTAATAAGAATATATATATATATAAATATATATTCTCTTGATATTTAAAGTAAGTACATATATTTTATTCATTCCCAAAAATCAATCTTTGCTGCTGTTCGAGGACATGATGTGTTCAAAAGTCAGACTTTAAATAGTCTAACCGCAACAGTAACTGTGCAAGTCTCATTTTATTTATACTGCAGAGTTTGTAGATAACGTTTTATAAATAAGCTAATTATGTCAGAAGCTTTACTTTAGAAAGGAAATATTGTGAGTAACTTTTGTGCATCAAGAATAACAAATGTTTAAATGAATCATAAGTGTCTGTTATAATGATATACAATATGATATATTCTGCTATACATGATACGTATACTAGTAGTATACAAGATAAATCTTTAAAATTTAATGGACATATTTGATATTTATCTTCAAATATGGATCGTTTCTTTTCCTTGAACTTGGATATATATACATACATATCTTCCCTTTTATACATACATATTTTAATCATATACAAATCTATAGATATTCCCAACAAGCTCTTACGTGGCCATAACTCAAACATGCCACCAACATGGCCCCAGTTGCAGCCCCATTTCGCAGTTGCTGTTGCAGTTGGCAAGAGCGACCACGAGCCATGGCTAATAATCAGCATTGGGTCAGCAGCAGGCAGCAGGCGCACTCACTCCCTACTCCCCACTCCCATCTGCCCCCACCTGGCTCATGCTTTGGGTGCAGCTGCAAGTGCTTCTTGGCCGGGACGCGCTTGCAAGTGAACAGGGTTCAGCTGAGTGTGAGTATGTTTGTGTATGTGTGTGTGTGTGAGTGTGTGTGTGGGGACGGGTCGGGGTTGGCGATGTGGGGCATTGGCATTGGCTAGCTGACTGCTGCAACTCGTGCTGCACGTCGTTGCTCATTTCGTGTTGGCCGCAGCGGCTGCCGGCTCAAATATACATATACAAATACATATCTATGTATATGCATAGATATTTATACATATTTATAAAGCTAAAGGCAGTTGCTGTTGTTGTTGCTGCTGGCTTTTTACAGCCATTGATTTATCGTGATCTGTTTGGCTGTCGATTTTATGTTGCTGCTGCTGCTGCTGCTGCCATCGCCTGTTGCTCTACAACAAACAACTGCAACATTTTTTGATACCCTAACTTTAGGTTAAACAAAAATATAATCTAACTCACATGAAATATATGTATATTTGTGAATAGAAATGTTATTCAGTGGTGCGAGTGCAAGTGAATCAACTTTGTTTGTCATCTGACACTACATTAGGGAGAACAGTCTGTTAATCAACTACTCCTAATCCGTGGAATTTATTGGATCAGTATAAACCTATATCATTCATTTATCACAAGAATACTGCATTTAAATCAAGGTTCTTCATCTTTCTTTCCACATTTTTTAAAGAGTATCTCGAATTCGCCAAATGCGCTCTTAACTCATTTCTCTTGTTTTTATTGTTAAGTGTGTTTTGTCTAGTTTTTTTTTTTAATTTTTTTTTTTGTTTTGTTTTTTGTTTGTTAAAAATGTTGATTATTGCAAATTGCTTTGGCGATTGGTAGCAGCTACTAAGCTGTTATTGTTGTCTGATTTTGCTGTTGTTGCTGTTAAACTTGGCAATTGTTCAAATTGTTTTCGATGTGATTATGTTTGGCCCCATCGACAAAGCCTCTCCCCCAAAACAAAAAAAAAAAACATAATATACATATGTATTCAGCTACTGTTGCGATCTATGTGTGGGTCCGAGTGTGTATGTGTGTGAATCTAACGGTGCTGATCTATGGCATGGCTAATTGGCTCTGGGGCTGGGCGCTGCTACTCCTATCGGTTAGACATATGCTAATGGTGTCTATTGTTACGCCTACGCCTCTCAAAATAAATAAAACTAAGAAACAGACACCGAAAAGGCAAGCAACACGCAGAAGAAATTTGCATAGATCTAAAATCAAAAAAAAAAAAAACTAAAATGTTTATCAATGAATGTCGCGCAAATTCGAGACACAAAGCATAAAAAACCCCAAATCGTAACATGATACAAAAACCATTAAGTGAACAGCGACAACAAGAACAATCAAAAATATGACAAAAATTATAATAACTGAATATATTAACTGACCAAAAATGGTTTAAGCCTAGTTGAGGTGAGCATCAGAAGTGTTATAAATCGGTTAGAGCATCAAAAGTTAACTCAAACATTTGACGTCTAGTTGAAGATTCAACTTCAGCTTGAGTATGTGCATAGCCTAGGGTGAATGCATTATCATAGTTAAATTTAATGTGAAGCGTTTGTCTTTGGCCTGAAGTGTAGTTAGACACTTAAGGTTAAGAGTTGGAAATGTTATTGAGCTGCTCTTGATAATAACGATAGTATCAAAACTATCGTTGAATAGAAGGTAAGATATAATATATTATATATAATATATAATATATAATATATAATATATAATATATAATATATAATATATAATATATAATATATAATATATAATATATAATATATAATATATAATATATTATATATTATATATAATATATAATATGAATATGAACATGATTATTGATTTTAACATCATTTTCATAAATATTATATGTTGTATATAAGATTTAAGAAAATTATGTTAAAATCAATAATCATATTCGCACATCTAACTCCCTTAAATATTGAAAACAGTCTAGAGTTTCAGTGATGAAAACTCGTTAAAAGCGAATTTCAATACGCGTTAGAATCACGCTCAATTCTCGTGACATTCGAATGTCATTAATGGTTCAAAGCTCCTAAGCCTAACTCGATGTGGCTTGTGATGATTAAAAATGTATAAATTTTCTTAAATGGTATTTAGTCAATTTACTTTTCCCACATTATTAATATCGTGTGGCGCGAGAAGGGAGAGCCGTTGACATTTTTTCTTTATCTTGGCCTCATTAGCAACTAAATTAAAATAAAGCTATCAAATTGTTAAAACAATCTTTTCTGTCAAGGCTTTCAAGCCTGCACAAAGACCACCCTCCAAGCACGACTCGAATCAAATTCAATGATACAAAGATACAAATGTATGTATGTTTAACGCAATGACAACCAACCTGTCTTCGGTTACAAAGATTAAGACAAACACCTCGCCTGTTCTCAACACAAAACAAATCAGAGACGAAGACGGTGTCTCATTAATATTAATAAGCTAATAAGCCAATAAGCCAATAAGCTAGGCCAGACCTTAATCGAATAGGTCAAAATGAGTCAATATATCTGTAGCTGGGTAAATGTATCTTTAGATGTGTTTATGTATCTGTTGTATTTTTGGAAATGTATCTATCTCTATCTCTATCTCTATCTCTATCTCTATCTCTATCTCTATCTCTATCTCTATCTCTATCTCTATCTCTATCTCTATCTCTATCTCTATCTCTATCTCTATCTCTATCTCTATCTCTATCTCTATCTCTATCTCTATCTCTATCTCTATCTCTATCTCTATCTCTATCTCTATCTCTATCTCTATCTCTATCTCTATCTCTATCTCTATCTCTATCTCTATCTCTATCTCTATCTCTATCTCTATCTCTATCTCTATCTCTATCTCTATCTCTATCTCTATCTCTATCTTTATCTCTATCTCTATCTCTATCTCTATCTCTATCTCTATCTCTATCTCTATCTCTATCTCTATCTCTATCTCTATCTCTATCTCTATCTCTATCTCTATCTCTATCTCTATCTCTATCTCTATCTCTATCTCTATCTCTATCTCTATCTCTATCTCTATCTCTATCTCTATCTCTATTTCCACTTCTATCTATAACCGTACCAGCTGCTCGAATTAGTCTCGTAATTCTTAGATTTGCGTATTTTAATTTGAAATTTTGATTAATTGGTTATATCAGTGCTTATGTTAATCTATGCTTAAATTTGTAACGCCATTAATTAAGTTGTGCGTATCATACTTTTATTTTTGTCGAAATCTATTTCGGCTTTGTTTTTGTTGAATGAACATAATTTTGTTCGCTTGGTCTTTTTGGTTGTGGCAGCTGGCGCTGAGTTTATTAACTTGTTTAATATTTAAATTTGAAGCTTTCAGCGTTTTTCTTTGGCCTATTCGCATTTGTGTTTGATTTTTTTTTTCTTCTTTCGCTGACAGCAAACGCGTGCGGTTTGTATTTAAGCATTTTGATTAATTTGCCGTCTCTTGGGCCATTACAGACAGTAGCCAAGACAAGAGAGACAAAAGCAAAGCAAAAACAGAAATACGCAAAGCAGATATCAATATCAATATTTTTCGTGGCATTAATTTGTTAAAATGTTAATTAATGTGTCAGGCGAGAGACATCCCAACAATAACAACAACAACAACACGGCAAAGGGGTATATTTTGGGGCAGACTGTGGAATTCATCACATAAGCATTTACAAAATTGTCTGTTGACATTTTTTTGGTAGTTCCATAAAATCTCGAAAAAAAATCGATATAAATTGATCAGAACCATTTAATAACCCATCATGGACGATAATAGGGAGCAAGAGGGTCAGATTCACTCGCGGCCCGCTTCTATACTGCGCGTCAGCGGCAGCTATCGGTCCAATCAAATCACCAATCATCCATCTATAACCATCAATTTGCCAACGGATACCCCCGCCGGACTGGCCGCCAGCAGCGACGCCAGCGACGCCCAGGCACAGCAGCAGCGTCGCCAGCGCCGCGAGGAGTTCGAGCAGCTGCGCCGGGAGCACTACCACAATATGTTCTCCAACGTGCACGGCGATCGAATCCCGAGGCGGCAGTCGTCGACGGTGCAGAAGGTTCCAGGTGCCAGAGCATCCTCGACAGGGCCGCAGAAATCCTCAGCGGAGAAGGAGCTAAATCACAATCGAGAGAGTTCACAGAAGAAGGACCAAACCTAGCGCAACGAATAAAGCATTTCCGAGCGCCAGACACTTTTCAACACACACAGAAATAAAATGCACCATCAAACTTAGCAATTAGCAAACTAATTTTAAACACCTCGCATACATTGTAAATGTGGAGGTGGTCTAACTCTAGGAAATTTAACTTTACAGACGGAATGAATAATGAATGAAGAATCTTGTTGATATAGCATATCTTTGATTGTATGATCTGTTATCTCTTTTGTTCGCTCTGTTGCTGACATGGTTTCATTATATATTTTTTTATATCATTGTTTAGAAGCCCCAGTATCGAGTGATACTCATGAGAATCTAGATAATAATGACAAGACTAAATATAAAAGCAACTGCAAAATCAGTTACTTTATGAATATCGAATGAAATAAATTTGCATGAAATGTAGCTATAGTTACTCAAACCTACAAGAATGTCGACATTTGGAAAATACAAAAAATCAAGGATTAGCAATTCTAGTTTTTCCAATTTTAGCTCGACTTTTATGAGTACATTGTGCCCGATTCCTTGCAATTATAGCTAACTCTATAATATTGGATGAAATAAATTTGCATTAAATAATCGCAGATCCTTAAAAGCTATAGCTAATCGAACCACTAAACTCTCGACATTTGTGAAATCCGAAAAATGTATGGAATTGTAATTTTAGTTTTTCCAATTTTAGCTTTACTTCGAAATCATTTCAAACTAACATTATGCATTAAATGTTGTCAGATTTCTCGCAATTATAGCTGACTCCATAATATATTCCCTCTAAATACATATTAAATTTACATAATGTTATCTCCTTTGCAGCTGAAAGCACAGGACCACCTGTAGCCCAGAGCCGCGCAATATTTAAGCTGCTTCTTCTTATTTGAAACTAAATCCTAGCTAAAGCTTTACATAAAAAGCCATTTATAATGCTGCCAGTTCACCTAACACTCACCTGGCAAATGCCGCGGAGACGGACAGCTCGCCATTGTTGTTGTTGTTGATGTTGCTGTTGTTGCTGCTGGGACTGAGACGCTCCCGTTTCACGTTGCTGCTGCTGATGCTGAGCAACTGTTGCTGATGATTGCTGCTGCTGTTGGTGTTGCTAATGTTGTGGTTGCTGATGCTGCTACTGTTATTGTTGTTGTTGTTGTTGCTGCTATTGTTGTTGTTGTTGTTGCTGTGCACATTGACCATGGCCGTGGACTCCAAAAAGACATCCTTCAGCGAATCAATCTGTGCACTCGTCATGTGCAACGGCGACAGCTTTTCGTGTTTCACTCTATCAAAGTACAACGCGGCGTAGGCAGCAGCAGCAGCATTTGTTGCTGCTGTCGTCGCTGCTGCTGCTGTTGCTACGGCAGCGGCTGCCGCTGCTGCTGTCGCTGTTGCTGTGGCGGAGTTTGCTGTGGAGGTATTGGCTGCTGTTGCCGGCGTTGCGGCAGCATTGCTGTTGCCGATTGTTGCCGTCGCTGCTGCCGTTGCTGCTGCTGTTGCCGCGGTCGTCGGGCTGCTGGCCTCCCGCAGCTGCTTCGAACTGTCGATGGCCCCATAGCCGCTGAGCAGCAGCGAGCGTTCGCTGAGCATGTTTGCAGTGCTGCTGCTGCTGCTGTCGCCGCTGAGCAACTGTTGCTGCTGTCGCAGATCGCTGGCGAGCCGTTCGAGATGTTTGCGCTTGGTGGCCGCCGCCGCGGGCAGAGAGTTAAATTGCTGCGCCTGCTCCTCGTTTTGGTGTTTTGCTGGCGTGGCCGTCGTTGCCTTCGCGGGCTTCTGTTGCAGTATGTCTGTGGGCGTGTTACCTGCACGAGTGCGAGAGGGAGAGAGAGAGTGGAGCGTGTGTGAGCGAGAGGTTTTTGCTAACGGATCTATGGAGTGTGCCGTGCGCTTACTAGAAACTTTCGCTTCATATAGAGCTGGCGAATAGATTGACAAAAGTCTATTCGAAATATCGCGTCCGATTCTCAGTCCGAGTCGGAGTCGCTTGAGAGTCGGCTGGGGCTCAGTTCAGTTCAGTTCGGTTCGTTTCGTTTGGGCTTGGCTCGCATGCAAATCGGCCAAAGGTTAAAATAACTTATAATATGTTAACGAAACCGTTGACCTGCAATGTTGAACCCCTAAGCTAATTATCGGGGTGAGCGTCGAGTGCAAAGCCGGACAGAATGCCAGCAAATGGCGACGCACTCTTACAACAACAACAACAGAAACCACAATAACAACAACAACTATGACAACCACACAATGACAAAGTACAACACACACAACATTTGTCATAGGCTCGAAAGAGTTGCGAATCGTTTATCAATTTACAATTAATTTACAAGTGAATTTAGTTTCTTCTCTTGAAACCCCATTGAGCTTGCTGAAATTGTAACCTATTTATTTTAAGGAACAATCAAAGCGTTCTTTAAATAGAGTAAAATACCATGATATACTTAATTTATACTTTTCTTGTTAATAATTTTTTAAGTGCCACAAATATTTCAATTTATGCCTCATTCAGATTAACGCTTAACGCTTACGAAAAAGATAGTGAGAAGAATGGATTTATGAAAAGAGAAAAGGGAAAGGATAGAGATAATCGATCGAGAAAAAAGAGGCAAAGAGTGAGAGTAAAAGAGAGAGGGATAGATAGAGAAAGAGAGAGAAAGATAGAGAGAAAGAGAGTAAAAAACAGAGAATGAGACAGATAGGAAAAGAGTGCGTTCGAAAAAAAATTAAAAAAACTTAGATTGAAGGATATAGAACGAGAATAATTTAATTTATCAATCTCACGCACGTGGGGCAGAAAGACAGAGAGAGACATAGTGAAAAAGGGATACGCCGAGAAATAGAGACAACGATAGAGAGAGAGAGAGAGAGAGAGAGATAGAGAGAGAGAGAGAGAGAGGGTATGTTATTCACCCTCTCTCTCTCTCTCTATCGTTGTCTCTTTTTCTCGGCCTTCCCTTTTTATACCCTGAGCCCATTGAAAATGGGAAATCAGGGTATAATGGTTTTGTGAAAATGTATGTAACAGGCAGAAGGAGGCGTGCCACACCCCATAAAGTATATATATTCTTGATCAGCGCGACAAGACGAGTCGATATAGCCCTGTCCGTCTGTCCGTCCGTCCGTCTGTCCGTCCGTGTGAACGGTGAGATATTTGTAAGTACGCAACGTAGAGACTTGAAATTTTACATGAATACTCGATAATACCATACGCTGCACAAGTTTATAAAATTTTTCCGATAACTCATTCCATTTCGATTTTATGAGTATTTATCGATAATTTTAATGTGTTTTTAAGGCGTGGTTTGTACATCGTTTGAGCTGGAGACTTAAAATTTGCTGTGTAGTTGCGTGTAATGAATACGGAGATAACGTTATCTTTAGATTTTGGATGCCACGCCCCATTCGCCCCCAATAGCCCCCTATTTGTAAAAAGCGCAAATCAAATACTAGAGATTTGTGCTTTGGCACATTAACACATATGAATGTCATAAATAAGTTGTGAAAGTTTGATGCACTTAGTCCATCGCTAAAAAAGTTATTAAACAATTAATTTTCCATAGTAATGCCCACATTGCAGCCCAAGCGCAGCGCTGCGTCAACTGCGCAGTTGGCAGAGCGCGCGCTTATGCGTGCATGCATATGTATGTATGCATATATATGTTTGTATGTATGCATAAAAAAACGTTGAATGATTTGATATTTGGCTCTTCACAGGGCTCAGGGTATCCCCTAGTCGAGCAGTCTCGACTAGAGCACTCTTACTTGTTATACCCTGAGCCCATTGAAAATGGGAAATCAGGGTATAATGGTTTTGTGAAAATGTATGTAACAGGCAGAAGGAGGCGTGCCACACCCCATAAAGTATATATATTCTTGATCAGCGCGACAAGACGAGTTGATATAGCCCTGTCCGTCTGTCCGTCTGTCCGTCCGTCCGTCCGTCCGTGTGAACGCTGAGATATTTTTAAGTACGCAACGTAGAGACTTGAAATTTTACATGAATACTCGATAATACCATACGCTGCACAAGTTTATAAAATTTTTCCGATAACTCATTCCATTTCGATTTTATGAGTATTTATCGATAATTTTAATGTGTTTTTAAGGCGTGGTTTGTACATCGTTTGAGCTGGAGACTTAAAATTTGCTGTGTAGTTGCGTGTAATGAATACGGAGATAACGTTATTTTTAGATTTTGGATGTCACGCCCCATTCGCCCCCAATAGCCCCCTATTTGTAAAAAGCGCAAATCAAATACTAAAGACTTGTGCTTTGGCACATACATACATATGGATGCCATTAATAAGTTGTGAAAGTTTGATGCAGTTAGTCCATCGCTAAGAAAAGTTATTAAGCATTTAAGTTTCCATAGTAATGCTCACATTGCAGCCCAAGCGCAGTCGCTGCGTCAACTGCGCAGTTGGCAGAGCGCGCGCTTATGCGTGCGTGCATATGTATGTATGCATATGTATGTTTGTATGTATGCATACAAAAACAGGGCTCAGGGTATCCCCTAGTCGAGCAGTCTCGACTAGAGCACTTTTTCTTGTTTACTATATGTCTCTTTATAAGTTAAATATACTGTCAGATCCTTTATCTATTTAAGTATGTATTTTTCTCTATTGAAGCTATAATCGCATTTATCAAAAATATTATTAAATAGAAAATTGGTTGGAACATGGTTATATATTTTAATTTTAGCCTAATAGTGATTGTCAATCGGAAGATTTGTTTATACCATGAAAGTATAATTTATGAAACATTTCAAGTTTGAATATTTCTGATATTTCACTCACACACAACAGCATTTATAAGCTGACCGCAGTGGCATACATTGAACTTTATGGTGCGGTCGAAGCTTCCGTCGCGCCCATCGCACAATTTGTTTATTTACATAGCGCACACACATTTCTTCGCATTCCCTATGTACTTCTCACTCTGTCTCCCTCTCACTCTTTCTATCGCCATATCTACTTCCCTATATCTATCATAAATAATATAATTGTAATTTAACTGGCAGAAATTAAAAAGCAAATACGAACATCAAACGTTGACCTTTGAAAGGACTGAGAGAGCTGGAGTTGTGCCGAAGACCAGGTGTAAATTAACACACACACGCACCGCAACAGCAACATAAATAATTAAAAGAAATATTTACTGGTAGAATTAACAACAATTTGTAGCTGAGGATCGTTAGGATCGGCCATAGAACCATTCGAAATTGGTAATCGCCGCTGTAACCAAAGCAAACATCAGAAACCAGTTGTGAATTTCTAGATTCAGCTCTGGGCACCCCTGCGGACTGTGTGTGTATCAAATATCCACGCACACACAAACTCACATTATAGTGTGTAAATATGGTATAAAGTTTTGCGGGCCTTATCATAAAATTTAGTTTATCATTAGTTAGCACTAAAATTAAGTTGTGTTGATTTTCGCTTCAGAGAAATGCCTAGCGACAGTGGAGCAAATGTGGTAAAAAAGGGTTGAAAGCAATGGCAAAAGTAAAAACTAAATATGGAAACTTCTCTTATCGGACAGAGTAGTTGAATGAATGAAAGTATGAAGGCAGCATTATGCTCGCAAATAGTTATAATTTGTATATATATATCTATTAATTTTTGTTAAGAGAGGTCACACTTATATTTTTATTGTTCGCTCAAAATATTGAATAAATCACACAGATTTGAGCTTTAGTTATCTTAATGTAATCAATCATTTTATGAAGATCTAACTTGAACTAACAAGCTGCAACTGCCCATAATTAGCTGCTCGACCCACTGTATCTACCCCCACTCCCCTTCATTCCTCATCCTCGCTCTCCATCTGCCCCACACCTCAGCTGAGGCTGGCTGATTGGCATCGCGCTTGGTGCCAATGGTGCTAAGTGCCGAGTGCCGAGTGCCGAATGCTGAGAATGTCGTCGAATGTCGAATGATGTCGGGTTACAGCAGCTAGCAGAGGAACCTTAAACCGTCGACCGCATAGACTCTATATAGCAAACGTTTCGAGTCGCGTATAGCCGAGACTCCATATACAATACATATATATAGTGTATATGTGGAGGCAGATTGTGAGCGCAGAGCTCCGACATAGCGCGACGTCGGACATCGAAGGCGAAACATGCGCCATGCGATCCGCTGTTGACTTTTCCAGTTGAGGCTTGTGCTGCCGCTTATTTTACTCTTTTCAGGTAGTATAGATCGAATGGGAATTAGGTAACATATAAACGGAAGTTAAGAGATACAAATATGAATATATATAAATACATCTCTCATTAGATCAGCTGTTTACTTAATTCAGTCTTCGTTCTCTTTGCCTCTGCTGCAAGTTGGTGTTTTGACTCTCTTCTTCTTATAGAGTATGTATTGTATATCTATTATGTTAATAACACTCTATTGTTTCTTTGCTTCTTTGTCAGACTATCATGGATTGCATTGCATTTACAGCTAAAACATTAAAAACATCTTAAGCTCTGACTCTAAGAGTTTTTCATGGTTAGCTATGCAATATATTCCTAACAATTCTGCAAAACTGTATAAAATCTTCATATAGCTTCTCTAGCTACAGCCTTTCTTATAAGGCATATGTCTAGGAAGCATTTTAAGATCTATACAACTAAGCTAAAACTTTCTACTCTATCTATGTATCATCTATCAGCTCTATCAGCTCTTCACAATGAAGACTTCCTTTATGCGTCATATAAATCTAGTGACTTATTAACTCTTATGCATGATAAACTATTATAAAATCTTATATACTTCTAGTCACTCTCGCTCGCTATAGCGCATTTGAGTTTCGACATGGCGAGTCAAGATTTTTTTCCGCTTTTATCAGACTAATCGCATGACTGTGTATAAGGTGTGTGTATGTCGCGCGTGTATGTGTGTGTGTCGAGTGTGTGTGTGATCTGCAGAGTGACAGGCCGCATGTTGGGTCGACAAGTGTCAATAGTACTAATAGACTAACGCGACTTTGGGGCTAGGCTTTTGGCTCTTTGGATAGGCCAGACCGTAGCCGTCTTCGAAGACGGAGCCGTGTCTGGGCACGTTCTACGTTTTTTTTTTCATTTTCTGGAAAAAACGAAAACACAACGGTAAAGTTCATTGCCATTTGGCTGTTTGGCTTTTGGGGCACGTCACGCTGTCCCCCCCTTTGGCCCCGCCTGCCTAGGCTGCCCCTTTCAGGCGTCCCGCTCTCTGCAACGTGACGTTGGCAAACACAGCTGCCGACCCACAGTCCCAGCTAAAGTTGTCGTTGTTGTTGCTGCCGCTGCTGCTGCTGTTGTTGTTGTTGTTGTTGTTGATGTTGTCGTTGTCATGTGACCATTTTTCATAGACCTACCTCGCATAATTGTGTACTAATACTTGGCTGGGGCCGTAATTTGATTTCGATTTGATAAATAGTGAGATCTTAGCAGCTGCCGTCGATGCCTTGATGGGTCAGCTAAATAAAAACACACACATAAACCCTAGACGCGCCTAACCTTGAAGGTAAAGAAAGAAAAGAAAACAAAATTGTGTACGACTCGGCCGCAATTTGACTTTCAAAGGCGGGCCACGAGTTCGAGTCGGGGCGTTAAAATTATACACACACACACACACACACACACACACTCATACACACACACAGCAACAACAACAAAAACCCAACACATGTGTATATACTGAGCTTATCAGCTTTTGACCTCATTTAAAAACCAAATAAAACGCAACGCTCGAGAGCAAATAGCGCCCCAACGATTTATGCGAACTTTGAGACGCGTCACATTTACTGGATTCAACGCCTTATCACCTCGCAAAGGGGGCGCGCAGGCAAGGGAACGGAGGGCGGGGAAAGCGAGAAGTGGGGAGAAATTGTTTCAACTTTGCGCTTTGTGCACACAATGAGAAACTGAAGTTCTTAGATTTTGGTATGCATAAATGAGTTAGATAACGGACTAGGGATGATATATATATTAAATATTTATATATTTTATGGGCTATTGCAATGGTCTCATGAGAATCATCAAAGAGAATCTAACTATTTTCTAAAACATATTTAAGAAACATATTTTCTTAGCTTTTACAATAATTGCAATATAATTTTATGTATAATAAAATATAAATATGTCATGATGATCTAATTTAACATTTCAACTAAAAGAACATTAATCTATGAAGAAGATTTTCAATATCGAATAACAAACAGATAGCAAAGCGAATAATTTGCCAGTTAAGAGTAATAAATTACGAAGAAATATAGACAGCAATCCATATTAGAACAATGGATAGAGCAGATCGTTGAAAACTACAAACAGATAAAGACATAAATTATAGAAAAAAGTCTATTTCTGCAAAATCTATATGCCACATCTATATACCAATTAGGGTTATAAGCAGTAAAGATACCAAATGAATATAACATCTATTCATATAATGCTCCCTCATAAATTTATAACAGCAAGTTCGAAAAGTAAAATAAAATTATTAAATAACTATTTAGAAAGGTTTATTGATCTGCAAACTATTACAGAAATTTCTTAAGCCGTAAGATGAGCTTCCATTTAAGAAAAGTCTTGGTATTTCTTGGCAAAACATTCTTCATTTATAACTTTTATTTGTGATTTTTTTTGAGTGAGCTGAGAAGATTTTCTTCGCCCGTTAAATGTTTCTACAATGATTTATGATAATTTTGGAGGCAGGAATGCGTTGATATATATCGTATATGCCTCGGTAAAATACCTACACTTATATTATATATACCGTGATAATAAATTCATAATACATCTTATCATTCTTATAATATACAGATTATTTTTATTTTATATATATATCTATATTGACATATTAATAAAGAAAAGTTCTGCAGACTAGTAGACTTCTTTCTATATTATTATTATTATTATTATTCCTCTTTTCAATTTCTATATGAAAATTCCCAATTCCAATTCGTTTGTCATCGTAAAGATAAAGAATTTTTATGATTGATTTTATTTTCTTTTTTTGACTTGTTTTTCATGCAAACATCATCATCGTCATCTGATAAATGATACAACATGGAAAATAAACATTTTTTCGGGGCGTCTTTCGTGTTGATTTTGTGGGCGTGTCACATGTGTTACATATATAGTAAATCAAATATACACTAATGAACTTTTAAATTACTTTCACCGTATTTCGTGTCGCACTTGTCCAAAAGCCAAACACCAACAACAACAACACTAACAGCAACAGAGGTTGACAAAAGGCCACACCAAATATTATCAGTGAAACGCGTCACACACACTTACGCACACACACTCACGCACTTGCTCCACAATCTTTAACACCTTGATGATCTAATAAATGCGACATGATTTACAAAAAAATAAAAATGCTGCCACTAATGAAAATTAAGAATAACAACAAACATCTCTAGCTGAAGTATAACAACAATAACAATAACAGTAATAATAATAATAATAATAATAAGAATAATAATAATAGTAATTATATGTTAGTAAGAAAACAGCCCATGCCTTATATGAACTACTTGCGTTCGTCTAGCTGGACAAACAGCGTGCGATAAGACCCCAACAAAATAACCCGACGAGCACTTGAGATACAAGAAATCACGTAAAGCATAAACCAAAATCAACAACAACAACAAAATGAAGAGCAACAGCGACAACTCAATGAAAACTGAGAGCGAAATCAGGGAACAGAAACTGAGAACCCATTTGATGATGCAGTCGGCGCTCTCAACTCGAACCCACACAAAATGTTTATCTACAAAAGCGAGAAATGAAAAACTAATAAACAAAAGCGTACAAATCGGTGAATAATAGAGAAGGTCTGGCAAGCGCAGTTTCTTAGAGCTAAAGTATCAAGGGAAAAGAGTTCTCTAGGAATTGTCAAATGACAGCAGAAAAAACTACACAGATTAAGAGATCATCAAAATTACTGATCTATTGACCTATCGAGACCTTTCCTTCAGCTACACACTGTCTCTTGTTCCAACATCTCCATCACATTAAAGATGAATTGCAAATGAACACAAAACAACACATAGAAGAGTTTAAAAAAATTCGGAAATTTAGATTTAAATACATTTAACATAAATTAATATAAAAATACAAATTTTATACGAAACAAATAAAAATTGTTTAATTTTTAGATATTATCAAGGATAAACTGTAATATAAATACATGACAGCAATTTATAGACTAAATCTTGAAACAAGATTTGAAAAACGCTTGGTAAAAAATGTTTTTTTTTTGTTTATCAATTTTCTAGATCACAATTTGAATCGTCTTCTAATCACTGGAAAGATAATTCTTAAAAATTTGCTATTCGAAATGTTAAGCCAAAGAGAGTCGCAAAGTATTTAAACAACAGTGCTATTCGTACAATTTGTATTATCAAAAAACTATGCCCAGGTAACTAGGAAACTGAGCAATTTATGATAAAAACATAACAGAATGTTGTAGGAAGGCAGCTACCGACTGCTTTATACTCGTTCATAGTCAACAAATATTTGTATCATTTTTGGTAAATGTTAAGTAACTGTTAAAGAGCTCCAAAAATGTTGGGAGACATAGTTTCCTCCATGAGCCATGTAAATCTAAACACTTAATAAGAAGAGGATGCCCATGCTCTCTACCGCCTCCACCGTTCGGCCAGATAATACTCTAACAGACTGAGTAACAAACACTCCACAGCACTAATATACTCTTCACACTCCTTGAGAGAGCATATACATTTGTTATGCAGCTAACAGAACATTTATTACAGTCGATAATAAATGGACTTCCGCTGCAATAATAATAATAATAATAATAATAATGCAGAAGCAATGAACAATTACTTAGGCATATATTAGAAAAGGTCTGTGGATTGGCGCAATTTAGCCAAGTTTCTGACCAATTAACCCAAAAAGATCAGCAGCCGTAGCCGTTACTTGGCAGTTATGCTCGCGATAATATATGTATGCTATATGTGCTATATATATGTGAGTGTGTTGGCCAGATATGTTCACAGTTCACGATAATATAATGTGCTATGCATAGCGTGCGTCACACATTTAGCTACAGTCATAAACAAACTAATTGCTGGCAGCCAGATACAAGAGCAGATATAGAAGTATATACGATATATAGCTCTATAGGTGTAGTTGGCTTAAGTGATAAAAACCCCCCAAAATGCTGTGCAATTAAAGAGCACAAATGCTCCAAAACATGGGCGCGCGCCAACAAGGAGCAGAGGGGCGAGTTCAGAGAGGGCGGGGCTGTGCGAGGCATGTTGCCCATGTGGGCATAGCGCACACGCGAGTCTGCAGCCAAGCAGCAACATTAGACATGCAACTTGCCAATGTTGCAACTAGTTGCAGCAGCAGCAGCAGCGAATCTCTCGTTAATTTATGAACCTGAACCTGGGGGCCAAAGACAGCCCAAACAAACAGCCGAAGTAAAAATCAAATTAAAAACCAGAGCAGGCAAGCACGAAAAACAAAAAACAACAACAAAAACGTTGCAAATTTCTAAGGAAATTTCACCCCGTATACGCTGGCAGTGGCATGCAACAAATGCGAAGCGCAGCGAGGGAAAGGGGGGAGGCCACTGAATGGTGAATGACCAAGGCGCATTAAGGCAGCCAAGCGGCCAACCAGAGCAGCCAGCAAACAAGTGAAGAAGAAGAGGAAAACCTGTGCTAATTATTATTTAGTGCAGTTCGAGCCAGCGAGTGGCACAGCTCAGTTGCCGCAAGAGTTGCGGAGGCTCCTAGAGCCGCTTAGCCCCCCTTCCCCCTTCCCCTTGCCAACCCCCTTTCGCCCTCTCTGCCCCGCCCCGCCTCACACACAGCAATCTGCACCAATTTAACCAAATAAGGCGCTTTTAGCGGCCAAATGCATTGCATGCAATGCGCCATGGCTAAAACGCAAAGAGAGAGAGAGAGAGAGAAATCTGCAAAAGTTGAAAGGCCCCAAAGAGCTGCAGGTGTATGTGTGTGTGTGTTGCACCTGTTTTACAGGAATTCAGAATGCAAGCGTCGTCGATAATAAACTTTAATGCTAATAGCAGTTGTACATCATCAGCAATGGACCAAAAAACCCAAACACACATACATTCACACACACACACACAGCAGCTTGGGGCGTTCACAAGTGATGTGTGTGTCTGTGTGTGCGTCTGCATACTCCTCTCCGATGGCAAGCTCAAAATCAAATTCCATTAAAGCAATTACAATCACAACAGCCACAAGTCATCTTGAGAATCGCCGAGAACGGCGTGAACTTTTCTTTTGCATTTTGTGCAGCGCGTAATTAGAATTTTTGATTAACCAAGCGTCCGTCAAGTTAGACAGTTTCAGTTCCAGTTCTAGTTCTAGTTGCAGCGCTAGTTCCAGTTCCAGTGCCAGTGCCAGTGCCAGTTCCAGTTTGTCCGGCTTTAGGTGTTAATCATTTATGAAATTTGCCACGATTTGGAAATTTTCAATTTGGCTGACAGTCGCCGTTAGCTTTGCGCTCAACTGTCATCGAGTGGAACAGTTTTCTCGTTTTCTTTTATCAAATATTAATTTAGAGTGGATCAGAGCAACGATCCATGTCAAGTCAGTCAGCTGAAAGGCTTGCAGCGATTGGTTGCATTCGGCTCACAGCGGGCGAACGGCTATGTCGGTTATATGGGGGGAGTTACACAGAAAGAGCAGTTCGAAAGGAAATTTCATGAAATGGAGAAAATAAAGACAATGAAAGATTCCCTATGCTTGGAAGCATAGGGAATTCTTCAAACAATTTTACTCTAGGAAATATTTCCTGTTACTCAATCATTGTAATGGGAAGTCTGATAAGGCATAGGGAAAAAACACTATACGAACATTAAAAAAAAAATCTGGTTTTTTAATTATTTATTTACTTTACTTACTATTATATTTTACTTTCTATTAAAATTGATGTTCATTTGAATATTTAGTTAGTATTTATTTCACATGGACTGAATACCCAAACACTAAACAAATAGCAAAGTCTACTAAAATTCATGCTGAAACTGTTTAACCTCTGGCCAAATTTTTAGATCACGCATTCAACTGATTTTATTCTATGATCTTAAGCCACCTTTTAGCCTAACTATTTACTAATATCTCAACTGCATGTACGAAGAATGTGTACTCCATGTTAACTTATATCCTCAGGTTAAATTTGTTCGTATTAAAAAAAATGTGGGTAAAAAACTTATACGAACAAATATTTTTCAGAATGTCTTTACATTAACTTTTCAGAAAGCATGTTGGCAGATATTTAACCATAGATTAAATTTGTTGACGAGGAAGAAGAAAAGAAATGTTGGAAATGTTATTTGTGATGAGTATTTAGTTCAAGGAAGTGAAGTGCAAGCTATAAATATGTATCCTCAGGTTAAATTTGTTCATATTAGATTAAATAAAAGCATAAACTCAAAACCAATTTCATATTTTTATGAATGCATGTCCATTTATGAAAGTAAAGTGCGTGTTAGTCAAATTTATCTGTAGGCTATTAAGTATTAAGTATTGCAACATACTATAAAAAAATATGACTTTATATGTATCTCTCTTGATTATATTTTCTTTATTTCAATGGATTAATTGTACATTCATAGCAAGTGCATGTTATAGAAATTTAGCCTCATGTTAAATAAAATAAAATAAGTAAAAGAAAATCAACTTTTTTTATATAGAATTTTTCATTATCATATAGAAAACTAGACTAGATTTTTGCAATATATATAGTGAGGTTGAAAACAAAATGTTTAATTTGGCTGATCGAAACGTGCCAACAACTCGATAAACTGCACAAAATAAATACAATTTGGATAAGCTAAAAAGGCAGAGGGAGAGAAGTGTATAGAGAGAGGAGGATAGAGAGAGAAGAGGAATGGAGATAAACAATTTGCCAATTGTCGCAGCTGAAGCTTAAGAAAAAACCAGCTGCATTCGAACCAGAGGAGAGCCATGGGGCAAGTGGCAGGAGGCTGGAAGCAGGAGGCAGGAGGCTGGAGGCAGGGGCAAGAGTCGGCTGCACAGCTTGGTGTCTTGCGCCTGCGGCTTGTGGCGTAAAAAATCAAGTGCAGATTAATTAAATTCGATAATTAAATGAACGCAGTGCGCAGATCGTGTTGCACAGTTGCACTGTTGCACACGGGCAACCGTTGCGAGTTGGAAAGCATTTGGCAGCTTGGCTGCACAACGAGGCTGCCACGTCTCGCGGCAACGTCGGCGCCTAATGCATTTCTGTGATTTGGGCGCAGCGAATTAATGCGCAGCGCTCTATAAATTTGTCAGCAATTAAATGAGGCAGGTGCCCCGCTACCTGCCGCTGCCGCTGCCGCCGCCTTTCACCTGCCCCCTGTGGACTGCTCGCCGCGTGCCACATATATCAGCGGCCATAAAAGCCACAAACTCTGAACTTTATAGACTGTCTCTGTGGCATTGGCATTTGGTTGCCTGCCAAACACTTTGATTGATATTTGGGCGATAAAGCAGCAAATGCCGCTGCCGTTGCATGCCACAAGCTGCAAGCCAAATCAAGTTGAACTCCGCTCAACGAGCTGCGCTCTTCGCTGTGTTGCACATAAATTGCGATACGAGTTCAGCTCTTGCGCTTCTTGCGGCCCGTTGCCAAAAATTTATGGCAGCAGCGAATGTGGCAGCAACATATATATTTTATACCCTCCTCCTCCTGTCCGTCGTCTTTTCTCTGGTTTTTGGGGCGTGTGCTCTGTCCTGTTAACAACATTTGAGTGAATAATAGCAAAAGGCTTGAACTGTCTCTGTGTGTGCAACAAGTTGCAAGCGTTCGTATATTACCCCAAGTAGTTCAGGTCGCATCAATCAGACAGCGAGCGCATATAAATATAAGTACTGTTAGCTGAAGCTTTCGTGACAGAGCTTTTCAATCAACTTTGACGGAGGAGAGAGGATAGATAGCAAGCTTAATGTGTAGTTCATAAGAATATACCTAAAGAAAAGCTTCTTAAAGCTTATTAAATCATAAAATGTATTTAAACATATGGAAATCGGGCTAATATTAGCTTATATTGAAGCATCTATAAATGTATGTTGGAAGCTTTTAAGTGAGAATAAACTATACCCTATGCATCCATCAGATAAATATTTCATCTGTTTTACTTTTATCTATCACTGGAACAGTCACTGCGTATACATTATATAGAATAACCACAACTAAATCTTGAACTCTGGTATTATATTTATATATACTTATAAGCACTGTGCTTTAAACCAGCCTATAGAACTTTTTGCAATTATAAATAACCCAAAGGTTCTTTGATAATTTCCTATAGCACACACATCAGACTCTTATGTGTATATACAAAGGTGGCCCATATATAGACAGAGAAGTCATATATAAGTCATATATAATATAAAGACAAGTTGTTGCTGCTGCTGCCGCTGCTGCCTTGTGTTCAACAAGTTCAAGCAGTTCAGAACCTTTGCACGCGAACTTATCGCCGATGTGGCGGCGGCACGGGCACTCGACAGCATTGTCTGGTTAGAGTGGACCCAAAAAAGCAGAAAGAAACACACCAAAACTGATTATACAACAGTATATGTGAGTGTGTATCTGTGTGTGTGTACCGTGAAACAAACGGAACATTAAAGGTATTGCCAGTACATTATATTTGACGATGATTATCGAATACTTTAGGGAATTTCTGTCTTGAAGATATTGATATTGAAGCATGGTTTTAAAAAAAATTATATTTAAAGGAAAAAAAAGATTTACCTATGATTTAGTAAAGAGCTATCGATAGGCATGTATGGATTGTGGCAATGTATATGGAACCATATATATATATGTATATATTACAATAATCGTTACTTATCGATAATTTATTAAAATATTTCGTTGATAATTATCAATTTCGAAAACTTTAAAAGCATTTTCATTCAATTATATAATTATTTTACATTTTTATATTGATCGATATATATCGTTATATGATATAGACTTATCGATTGATATGCATCAATTGTTTTACCATTTATATATCATATAAAATATATAGTAAATAATTAAAGTTGTAATAAATAATAGATGATATGATGATGACTATCGATTAATTGAATTTTTTTAAATTGTTTATATATTTCAAAACACTTTCCTAGTTTTTTTTTTTAATTTCTAGAACACATCGAATAATGAAAATAATTCGAGTATTTTGTGTCCCAGTTGGGTGTGTGCGTGTGTGACCCTATACATACATGCGCAACTGTGCTGCCTTTTCGTATTCAGTATTTTGATTGTTTCGTAAAGTATTTATAATCAAACAATAGCAACAACAACAACAACAACAACAACAGCAGCAACGACAATCAACAAACGAGCCAGCGATGTCGCGCCTGATTATATAAAATAAATATCTTTGACTTGAACTTTTGCTGTGTTGACTGTTCCCATTTTGCCTTCGCGCACATACATACATATATACACATGTGTGTGTGTGTGAGTGTGTGTGTACATACATATTTCAAAAACCGAGCAAAAAGTCAAAGCAGCAACGCGGTCGCCGCGTACAAAATTCAACAGCAGCAGCGCAGCAGCAAATAACAGCAGCAACAACAACAACAACAAGAAACGGGCTACACATGTACAGTACACAGATCAGCCAGCAGCAGCAGCAACAACAACAACAACAACAAATGTATACACAAACGTCAAAAAAGTCAACTGCGCCGCTGCCATTTGATAAGAGGCCACAAGTGTAAATATAGACGACGACACCAAAAACAACAGCAACAACAGCAGCAGCAGTCGCAGCAGCAGCGACGCCAACGTCCACACGACCGTTGACTGGCCGAGTCAAACGAGGCGGCTCTCGTTCAGCTCTGCGCCATGCAGGCGTGCATACGTATGGGTGCAGATGTGTGTGTGTCAAAGAGAGCGCCCAGAGTCAAAGAGAGCGCACTGTGCGAGGCCTCGTCGCAGCGCGCTCTTGCGGCCTTTGACGGGCCACACGACGTATGCGCAATGCGCTTTCGTTCGCACTTCGCTTCGCATTGATTGATACGAGCGCGAGAATTCGCCCATTTTCAGTTGACTTTTTATTGCCTGTACTTTAGCTTTTGTGCAGTTCAGCAGAGTTCATTTATACGTTTTTTTTTTTTTTTTTTGGCATGTGTGCAACTGGGTGCGGGTGCAACTGCGCGTGTGTGAGTGTGTGTGTGTGTGTGAGTGTGCTACGTGTCACAATGCGGTATAAATTGAGCGCAAATAAGCAAAAGTTCCTTTGGCGCAGGCGAGCTTCAATTGCAACTGGGTCAGCTACGAAATGACTACCTCTGTTAAATATAGCTTAGAAATCTGAACTCTAGAAAGTCGGGCTGGATTATTAAATATTGCTTATAAAGTTAAAATTGCCCAGCATAGAAATTATAAATTATTAGGAATATTAAAAATTATTGAGAGATAATAAATTATTTTGTGCTATTTTAAAATATACAATGAAAATATAAACAATGTTTGGCAACTATATTTATGTCTTTCTCTGAATAATCATATCTTGCAAGTTTCATATTCAGAAACTGATGTATAGCAATTATTTCTTAACTTGGTTAACAATTACAATATAATATATATATTATTAAATATGCAAACATGTGTATATAGTCTTATTAGTTAGTGACACGCATAAGTTAGATCCGCTTGATTGCAAACCGTCAGAGAACTATTAGCTTAGGTAAAAGCTGTTCCCACCGAACGATAAATTGAACAATCTCCATACTTTAAATATATAGAAATTATATTCCCAATTTAGGGCTATTTAGAGGCGATGCTCGTGGCGAACTGAGAGTTTTAGCATTCGAGTCACACTCTCTGCTTGTATTAATGCAAAAGCAAAAGCTTGATCGAATCCTAATGGATATATTTATATTATCAATAAACAATCAAATTTTAATAATATAAAATTTAATCTCAAATCGAATCGAAGTCTTAAAACATTATATTGGTAATTCACTACATGGAAAGAATTTACGCTTAGAAAACAAAAAGTTATTTCCACAGTTATCTCAGTTTTAAGATGCTCTCTCTCAGTTCTCTTTATATATCTATATATATTTCGCCCCTTGCAATCAGTCATTCCATTTTTTGTTGTTTCTTTGCATAGCTCCGTCGTCCATTTATAGATGATTCAAGCATTTTAAAATTTAGCTCTGGCCAAAATTGCGCATCGCATTACACATAATTTTCACGCAAGTGACAAAAGATAAACGCCGTAATTTATGCAACATAAATGGCCATAATGATGCATGCAGCAACAACAGCAACAACAACAACAGCAACTGCAACAATAACAATAAAGACGCCTTTAGGACGGCCTTCCAGCACGTCGCAACAATGCGTTTAAATGACGCGCACAGCGCGCATTTTAGCGGCTTTCAATATTTGCATAATAACAGACGCACGACAGCAGCAACAACAACAACAACAACAACAACAACAGCAACAACAACAACAACAACAACAACAACAATGCAAACAACTCCTTTGCCCAATCGAAGCAATTCAATTGCAATTGCAAGAAAATCAAAAGGAAAAGACAAAAGAATCACAAATATTTGCGTGGGTGAATTATAAGACAAAAAGTGGGCGTCGGAGGGGGGCGTGACCCAGGCAGCTGCAAACATAAATTGTTTCAGCCAATGGCTCAAACGGCGCTCCAATGACAGATTGACAAATTGACCAATTGATGGAGAGAGACAGAGTGAGAGAAAGGGAGGGAGAGACAGAGAGGCAGAGGCAGAGGCGGGGTCAGGCGCTTTGCTGCTTGTGACAAATTTATGACAGACTTTTGTCCTCCTGCCAGCGGGCTCGCAATAATGAGCTTAACAACGATGACAATAATGACATTGATAATGATCATTGGCCGAGGCACGCGAAGACGCGCCAATGTTTTATGTGCTTTTAAGCCAAGGCAATAATTTGCCAACAATTGTCCAAAAGAAGCAGACGAAAGTAGGCGGAGCTGGCAGGCCACTAGCTCATCATGATCATAATGATAATGACGATGATGATGATGATGATGATGATGCTGATGTTGATGTTGATACTGATGTTGATGATGATATGCAATCATAATGATGATAATTTGCATTTTAAATGCGCGACAATGCGGGACGTGAAGTCGACGCAAAACTAAGAAGAAAAGTGGAAAAATATAAATAGAAGCACAGGCAGTGACTGACTAGTAGATACCCTGCAAATTAAGTAGAATTTGAATTTCATTTATATATTTGATTATACTTTTAGATTGTCAAGTAATGAATGCCGTCTGCTGATATGCGATATCGATTTACTAAAACAATCTTATTCTTGACATCATTTGCTTTTGTAAAGTCAACCGTCAATTCGTCACACTTTTGCTCAAGTCAATCATACCCTAAATGATTACTCCATGTGCACAGGGTACAACTCGAAGACGATGGCATCTTTTGGCCATTTGAATACCGAAGCGAAGAGTCGACAAAACGTGGCACTCGATCGGCGACTGACGACCAGCGCTTGTTGTTTGTGGCTTGTGGCTTGCCGCATGTTGCATGTGGCATAAAGTACTGCTGCCACAGCGCGAGTCGCAGCTTGAGCTTGAGCCGAGTCGAAGGAGTCGCCTTATTTGGCTGTGGCCCAAAAGATTGTCTTGCTGCCAGCTCAAACGCTCAGCCATACAAATTTGTCACACGAAATTGGTGTTTGTGACAAATCGCACAGAGAAAGACAGAGAGAGAGAGAGAGAGAGAGAGAGAGGGAGAGACGGCGAGAGAGAGACAGACAGAGAGGGAGTTTATGTGGTGACAAGTGATTGAACTATTATACGTTGCATATAAGGAATGCCTGGGTATAATGAATGCCTTCGGGCCCGCTCATATGCATTTTTGTACAGTTAGTTTTGATAGTAACAAAAATGCATTTGGCAATACATAATTTGAGGTTAGAATTGACTTTGAATTGCCCACGAATCGAGTGATTGACAGACACTGGATTGCAAGTGCGTGAGAAATGAAAGTAGAAACGCAGCGGAACAGGTGAAGGATGATTCCCAGTTTCTATTTGGGGTATGGTAACTGAGAGAGAGCTTACGAGGGATCTACAAGGGAGAGAAGAGGGAAGCATATTGGGAAGTTTCAAGAGAGTTGTCAGTTATAAGTTGTAAGTTATTTCACAGGAAACCCAGCAAAAAGATATTTCTTTCTCTCTGTTCTATTGTGATTACTTATTTATTATATATATTATATCGCAATGAAAAACATTCAAAATTTCCACAGATAAAGAGAGGAGAAGCCATATCTACTAACTGCATTATGGGGGTTCCAAACAAGATAATGGAATTCAAATGAACTTTAAAGATCAGATTTGTTTTGTTCTTCTCTGCACAGATCCGAAACTTATCTCTAAGCAGATAAGCTAAAACACAATTTACAGCTTGCTTGCGCTTAGTTTCATTTCTTTCTGAAACAGGATTTCAGAACCCACGAGACATCCAAACTAATTGAGACATCATCTGCAGAGGGATACGGGAGGGAGAGACTGGGTGAATCGAGCTAAGTAGACATAAAAAATAAAGAAAAAAAAAATAATAATACTCGCCCAGCTAGTAAAAGGCAAAGTGTAAATAGCGCCAGAGGAAGTCGGAGATTGCCTCCGACCCTGACTCAAGCTCGGACTCCCAACTTCGACTCCGACTGCAGGTTGAGAAATCACTTTGGATAGTTGAAATCTGCAAACATCTAAAGATTCTACACTTGCCTTCAGCCTCTAGTCTTCGGTCTTCAGTCTCCAGACTCCAGACATAAAAATCAGCAACAATTTAATAGCAATTTTACAGCGTGTGCGCTCCAAAGACTTTCAGCAGCTCCATCCGCAGCTCCCCACTGCCAGCTGATAATGAAGATTAGATGTTGTTGCGAGCCTCTGCTAGCTCTTACCCCCATCTCTCTCACTCTCTCTATTTCTTTTTAGAGATACATACACTAGCGAAAGGTATAATTAATTTAGAATAGAATATGTAACAATTTTTACCGAGGAGGAGAAACTAATCTGGATAGGTCTAAGGATTTCTTGAGTTCAGCTCTTATGCTAGATTGCTAAAAATGATTGGCGTAATTCACTCAGTTCAGCTTGAATATTTCAGTAATCTGGGAAAATATTTTGATATTAGTAATTTTACACAATTTCTAATAGTAATAGAAGAATATCCTTTTTTGTGCAATCTGCTTCAAACCTATGTCACACATCCTGTCACTTTGTCTCCCTTTCTCTCTCTCTGGTTTTCTCTATCTCTCGTTTTTCCTACATAATAGATATAAACATTAGTAAGCCCTATGTTTGTTTACTGTTTTATTATTTTATTTCGAATATTTCTATGTCTAAAACCAATAAGAGAGAGGGAGACAGAGAGAGAGATACAGATATAGAGTATATCTGTATCTCTCTCTGTCTCCCCCTCTCTTGTTGGTTTTCTCCGTCATTTATTTTCTAGGGTATCTAAAAGTTAATAACCTCTAAAACTAGTCGAATTACTCATTCCTCAATCTTTAGTTTTGAACCCATTTCATTGAATTATTTTGTAAGATTTCAAACTTTCTCTCGTTCCGTTTCTAGGGTATCTGATCTTCAGTAGACTCAACGTACAGCTGGCAGCGCAGCTTTGTGGCTTTTTCGTTTGTCATTTGCAGGACTCGCACAGGAAGTGGGGAACCTCATTTAATGGCAGCTGCAACCGGCTAATCTCTCTCTCGCACAGCGCTTAAAGAAGTTGTCAAAGCGACTGCGCAGAGGGGCGCAGGGGGCGGGGTCAAGGCAGGGGTTTGGCGGGTCGTTAAAGTCGTCGAGCCAAATGAAAAGTTCATTAGACGAGTCGTAAAACGAGAGAGAGAGAGAAAGAGAGGGAGAGAGAGGAGCGAGGAGGAAGAGTGCCAGTGCCAACTCGCCAAATGCCATTCGACGTGTCAGAAATTCAATTTGTAATTGTGGCCAACGTTCGGGGGAAAAAGAAAGAAATTTGTGTATAAAATAAAATAAAATAAAAGCCCATCTGAAAGCAACTGTCATACGAACATTGACCTCTCTCCCTCTCTCTCTCTGTAGACTGTCAAGGGGCGGGGGCGTGGCTGGCAGCTTGGGCGTGCGTACGTGATCGAATAATGAATAACATTCAAATTGAATGATCAAACACGACCAAGCGAATGAAAAAAGACGGACGACTACGAGACTCGTTGTTTTTGCCTCCTCCTCTTCTTCTTCTTCTTTTTTTGGGTGTCATAAAAGCGAGGCCAACAGCAGCAGCAGCAGCAGCAGTGGTAGAAGAAGAAGAGGCAGTACAAAATAATAAAAGAAAGAACTGGTCAAAAGCTGTTAGAGCCGCAGTTCTAAGCCAAGTTAAGAGCAGCGCCACTCGGCCCCACCTCTTGGGGTCAACCACAAATCTATCAACATATTATCTAACAATTTATTAATTGGCTTAACTGACTTTACTTTGGGGCAAAGATAAGAGTAGCTAGGCAAATACACTTAGAGAAAATAACTTGCTGTGAATTTCATGTATATATAGATATCTGTATCCTTATTTATTATCTAACCTGGAATATCACTTTATGTTGTTTTATTACTGCGCAAGGTAAAGGAAATCAAGTAAAATACACTTGAAAACAATGCTAACATATAGTATAGTTATCGTATTTTAAATATCTTATAATTCTATCTTATGTTTATCTCCATAAAGCAACGTAAACGAAACATTCAATGAAAGCTTGAAAGAGAAGGTCCCTAAGGTCATATTCATAATATTTATTAAAATAATCCTGATAAATAACACATGTACAATCCTGACAATATATGAATTCTTTTACTGTGATCTTCGTTCTTTATATGTTTTATGTCTTAAGTTTTGAAAGTTTCTGGAGGCATTACTCCAATGAGACTACTTGGGATGTCTATCTTTGATTATCATATATCATTTATATAGATACACATATATCACATATATCACCCTCTCTCCTTCACTCTCTCTCGCTCTCTCTCTCTCTCTCTCTCTCTCTCTCTCTCTCTCTCGTATCTGTCTTCTTCACCCTCTTTAAAATCAGTTCTTGAACATTAAAATTTCTAAAATTAAAATATTTACAGCTTATTAAAATTTATTGTACTTTTTCCTTGTTTTGCTTTTATTTATATGAAATTCTTTTTTTTTTGTTATTTATTTTGCGAATTTTTTATTGTTGTCATTTTGGGGTCGTTAAATGAAGCCTCACCTTAGCAGGTTGGACGGGCACCCACAGCTACCTGCTCACCTGCCGCTTACCCAAACATTTGCTTCAGTACACTGTGCGAAATTTCAATAAGTTTGACAATATTTCAACAGACATTCAGCAGACACACACACACATACAGAGCTGTGCATATAAGAAGAAGACTTCACATATTTATGCATAGCTCGCTACTTCTCTGTATCTGTCTCGTTCACGCTCTCTCTCTCTCTCTCTCTCTCTTTCCCTCCCTCTCTCCTCCTCTTCCTCTGTGTTCTTTGACTCTTTGCGCTTTGCCAATTCTCATCAATAATTTTGCTCACGTTTCGACATTTTGTCAATATCTGCGCCAATGATCGTCGCCTCTTCTCCCACTCTACATCTCCGTCTCACTCTCTCTCTCTCTCTCTCTCTCTGTCTCCCTCACTCTCCCTGTCGCCCATCTTAAACATCAGTCAAAACCTCCCCACCTCCCACACGTCTCTCTCTCTCTCTCTCTCTCTCCCGCTTTGTGCAATGATTCTTTTTTAATTGAATTCTAAAAACGTTGTCAATTCTTTGTTGTTGTTGTTGTTTGTCAATACTGTTGTTGTTGTTGGGTCGCTATGCGTTGGTATCTGAATAAAGCATAAGGCATATAATGATTATATAGGGTATAAGGTATGCCCATCAAACAGAGAGGGAGAGAAAAAGAGAGAGTGAGATAGAGAGTGGGAGTGAGATAGAGAGCGAAGTTAACCTTGTGGTATGTGGCGTTAACTTGAGTTAAGTTGTTGTTGTTGTATATAAAAGACCGAAGCATGATGGACAAGAAGCACTTAGGCATTGCCGTAGTTGATGTTGTTGTTGTTGTTGTTGTTGCTTTTATTGAGCGTTTTTTTTTCGAGCGCTCTTGGACTTGACAATTACACGGCTATATAAATATATGTACATACATACATACATACATATGTATATATATGTATATATACCTATTTTTTTCAATGACGTTCGTTGAATTTGTTACAGTCATGGTTAACACACACTCACACACACACAGACAAATTACTTTACACCCGCCTTGCTTTATGTTTATAATTATATTACTTTTTTTATTATGCTCAACAAACGGCAGCAGTTCAAGTTCAATCGTTAATGTAAAAAGCTTCACCAACCCAACTACATAAACACGCAAACACACACACGCATACACACGCCAATAATAAGTAAAGTTTTTTTTTGAACATTTTTGAAAATTTTAAATTTTTCTGCTCTGGTAAATATCTGAAAAATAGCTAGAAAGCAGCTAATGCTTCGCTGATAAATAGCTACATATAATATTTAGTAAAACTCTCCAGGTAAATAGCTAAATATAATTAACTGAATACCGCTAAAATATGTAGCCTAACAAAGTAGCCAAAATCCTTTATATCTTTGCTGGTAAACAGCTAAGACTAACTATGTTTGAAAAACAGTTATAATAAATGTATAATAAATAGCAAAATGGATCAGTTTAAAGCCCGCTAAAAGCTAACTATGCAATGCTATAATACACTTATGTTTTTGATTATTATTAAACAATCGAAAATCTCTACAAGAAATCAATAAGAAGATGTAATTAAAAACCCGCCAAATAAAGAATAAGAAAAATGCAGAAACACCTAGTCAAGCTTTTGTAGAAGTCACCTTTTGCTGGGGCGAAGCATTTAATTAATGTCAATTGTTAGTTTAATTGAGCGCACGCCGAAAGGTCATTGGAATGCATGAACTTTTGACTCTTAAGCAAAAAGGCGGTAAATGCTAAAAGTAGCTAAAATTAATTGAACTTTGGCTGAAAACCAAGTGAAGAAGCAGATGAATCGAAATAAAAAAGCAATGCTAAACAGAAATAAAGAAAAATATGAAAATTTGAGAGATTTCATTAAATTCATTTAACCTAAACTAAAATCACACTAGGAAGTATGAAAAAGAGTGGACAAATCAAAGCTCATCTCCTTCACCTATCATTTAAGGCCATCTGCGCATCTCTAATGAACAAACATTCTCTAACTCCACTCTCTCTCAACTTTCAGAGAGCAGCCCTGCTTTGCGGCATCTAGGACACAGTTCGAATTTCAATTGAGAGCTTTCTTAAGTTTTCTAAGCGCGAGCTTTCGTTGCCGTTGCCGCTGCCGCTGCTGCTGCGCGTGCGAATTGTCAGGCATGACCTTAATGATGGATAAGTCAACGACAGCTGCGCTATGAAGACAGATGCTGCTAAACCTTTGATAAAATAAGTGGAGAAAAGAGCGAACGCCCAGGAATGCCAAAACAAACAATAAACATAACTCAAGACGCGCTGCTAAAAAGTCGACATCGGCGTCGCAGTCGCCGTTGCCATCGCTGTTGCCGTCGAAGTTGCCACCATTATTGATGTGACTGATGAATAAACGTTGCGACGTCCACTCCCAAAAAGCGAGCTGAGCTGAGAGCAGCGCAAATGGCGCGGGCGTCGACGCTGCTGGGTGACAATAATGCTCAAGAGAGCTAAAGCGCAAACAAAAGCAAAGCAAAGCAAAGCGACGCAAAGGCGCACAGGCAAAAGTAATGTAGGCGACAGCGCTGCCAGCGTCGCTGTTTGCGTTGGCTGTGACCGCGACGCGTATAATTTACACGTTTTGCTCATTTGCGATTCTGGGCGCGCAGCTGAAACAAAACTCAAATGAATTAAAATCGCAAAAAGGTTACCGAGGGGTAAAGACAGAGACAGATACACAGACAGCACGAAAGAGCAGGAGGGAAGAGATGGAGGGGGACAGAGTGCCCAAGAGTCGAGTGAAATTCCAACAAGTGGCGTAATTGCGCCCTGCGGCGGCTACCGTGCGGCCATCGATAGACTGCGCGAAGGAAGAGGAATGGAGGAGATGAGAGCGAGAGGGGGAGATGGAGAGGGCACTAGACAGGCAGTAAAATCGCAAATCATAAATACAACAAACAATAAATAAGTGCATGCGAGAAGCCAAAGAGCGTAAGAGCCAAAGAGCAACAAGTGTGCGTGTCTCAAGTCGTTTAGCTGCTGGCGTCGCTGCCTCTGTCGCTGCCGTTGTGGTTGCTTTTGCTGCTGCCGAGTGCAAAGTTGAGCAGACATAATAAACGCGAGGACGCATAAGGTGAAGGAGACGGCAGTGGCGTCGGCTGCGGCTGCTGCTGCGACTGCGCAGTCTGCGCTGCTCGTCATCGACAACTGCACGCCATCGGCATATAAAAAGCAACAACAACAACTCCGCAGTGCGCTTTTAATGCTCTTGTCAAAGAGAGAGAGCATATGGCTACCTGCATGAAGTTTGTGTCGTTAAAAGAGAACTGTATTTAAATTCACAATTACAGATGACAAAAGTTGCGTGGTGGAAACTGATTGGAAACCAATTGATTGCCAATCAGAATACTGTTTATCTTTATCTAATAGGAAAATTCACTCTAATTACGTGTAATTCGATTTAAGTCAAGTTAACTGTTATAAACAATAATATTTATATCGATTGCATTTATCGTTTAAATTATTGTCAATATTTAACAATATTTAGCTTAAGCTGCTCAAGTTTCATTCAAATGTTAGAGTATTGAGCATTCGTCACTTCTGCTATTTCTTTTTTTTTTCTTTTTTTGCTTTCTGTCGACTGCAGCTCGGTTCTCAAGTCTCGCTGCCAGACAAGTCAGCATTCCATGGCCATTTGCAGGGCAAAAGTTCGCGTCAAAGGTTTCGAGCAAAAAGCTTAAAAAAAAAGAAGGTAATGAAATAAGCCAGCAGAAATACAGGGTGCCAAAGAGCGAGAGACAAAGGTTAAAGGAATGCAGCACATATTGATAGCAGAGAAAAAGGTTTTTGTTTCGCTTCTGTTTCTGACTATTCTCCTCTGCTTCTGCTTCTGCTTCTTCTTCTGCTTCTTCTTCTGCTGCTGCTGCTGCTGTTGCGCTGCGCACCTTCTGTTCCTGGCCGAAACGTCGACTCGTTTTGCATTTTAATTTCATTTCAGTTTTTTTTATGATCATCATGATCATCTTCATGCTGATCATGATGATCATTGCGCGCTTGTTTATTCTTTTTATATACTTTATTTTTGATTATTTTAATTTGAACGCCGCTCTGTGCGCTGCCTTATTTGAGTTGGAGTCTCTCTGCCTCTCCCTCTCCCTCTCTCCCTCTACGCGCTTTGTTTCAATATAAATTTGCATGCTGAATTCTTAATTTCAGTCGAGGCGCGGCTGCAAAGGAAGCTGCATGCATGCACTGGTATTGGTGAGCTTTTGCAAGCTCCGCACCTCCGCAGTGGCAGACTGCAAAAGCTTCAGTTGTCTGTGTGAAAGCTTCGCGCTGTCTGTGTGACTCGACGCACGTTTCGCAGCTTCATTTGCTGCACATAAATAAAAAAAAATTTAAGATTTGAATAAATTTGTGTATTTTTCTGCTTTTTTCGCCTTTTACTTTTTCAGTCGGATGTGCATCAATGAGTTGAGTTCGATTCTCGTTTATTCGCAGCGCAGATCAAAAAGTCAAAGGTGAGCTCCGATGACATCATCGGCGTCATGATTTTTAATAATTGCCATAATTAGCAAGATGCTGCAGTGGAGCTTTGCCACCAGATCTAAAGCCAATCGATCAATTTGTAGGCGGGACAGACGAAGGGCTGGTCAGAGCTTGGCTCAGAGGCTGACCAAAACGGTGGCAAGCAGGTGAGGCGACACCGACAAAGCAACACACACACAATCAAACAATCACACAATCAAACAAACAAGCAACAAATAAACAACGAAAACCAAATGAGAAATAAATACAACAACAAAGAAACGAACACAACAAAAAGAAAAGAAAACAAAGGGAAAAACAAAAGCGTAAAACGATAGTTGAACTTTCAACACCTAGTTTTATGCTTGATACCCTGTAAAAAAGGCGAGACAAGGGTGGCTTAGCTTAGGCTGATAAATGCTACGGCACTATCAATCTTTATGCATAATTATCTGAGAGTCGACCTGTATCGAACATATTTGACTTTGTTTGAGCACAGAAAAACATCAATCGGATCAATAAACTACAATGAAAACTTGATCGTGAGTTACATCTGAAGCTGAAGTCTAATCAAGTACAATATTTATACGATCACAAATTCGCAGAGTTCTTTAGGCCTTGAAACTTAAAACAAATGTATGTTTTATAGGGTTACCACTTTTCAGCAAAGTAATTTGCAAACCATTGCCGCCATCTACATGTCAGGTCACGTACTTCTGGTTCCTCGAACTTTTCTTAAAATTCAATATCTCTTCAGTAAAGTCTCGATGAGGTTCTCTTTAATATTCAATGAAAACTACAGGGTATTAGGACTTCCACGCTTCATGGCCAATACGCGCTGTGTTTGTTTTTGTTTTCAATTGGGGTCTGGGGCTTTGGGGGTCTGGGGTCTGGTCGCTGTCTCGGTTTGACGCATTTGTTGTTGTTGTCCGTGGAAGCAGTTAAACAAATGCGATAAACGCTGCTGGGACAGCTTAGACGCGATGGAGCTGTGAGGGGCGGAGGGCGGACAGGTGTAAAGGGGGCGTGTCTTGCACTTACCGGAATAACACCAGGCTGGCCATACTACAGTTGTCTCGCTATCAATTTCCTTCATTATGGTGGGCTCAACATATTGTCAAAAACCACACCGCGTCGATACGATTCGCGTCGATTCGATTTGATTTCCTCCTGTTCCGGAAACGAAATGAAACGAGAGAGAAAAGAGTATTGAAACAGACCATAGGAAAAACGTGCGAAAGAGCTGACAGTAGTCGAACTACAGTTATTGAGCTTAACTGCAACAAGTTTTCTTTTCTTTTTTATTTATTTGTTTTTTATTTTGTGTTTCGTATTTGTTTTTGTTTTTTATTTTTTTTTGCTTCGCCAATTTTTCAATTATGTTCGAGGCAACAGGTTGTTTGTCTCTGTTGTTGTTGATGTTTGTCTTTAATCTTAAGTTGTCTTGCGTTAATGTCTTTATGTTTCTTGGCTTGGCTTTTAAATATGACTCGAACTAAGCAGCCGCAGCCGCAGCCGCAGCCGCAGCCCCAGCTAGGTGTTTCTTTAATTAATTCACCTGTTGTCAAATGTACAACTGTTTTTTTTTTTATTAGCTGAATACCCTATAGTATGCGAAAAGGAATAGTGCGAGGGGCGTATGCAAGGGTAGTAAAAGTGTCATATGTATATCTAATTAGTTATATTGTCATATTTACATTTAGCTGTATTCATCATAATAGCGCGACTGGCAAACAATATTTTAACAAACAATTTAAAAGTTAGGATTAATAACAGAGCTTGCGGAACTCGGGATCTTACAGATATTCTATGTATAGAGAGCTCTATATAAAGAGTAAGCTTATATCTTCTACCCATACACTTCGATTTATAATCTTTGATTTTCCGAAATAATCTCATTTTTATATATTCATAAAAGCTTCTTCAGTTACAGGGTATGCCTATCGTCGTATTGCCTCAGCTTTTGCCACACTTCTCTTTTGCTTAATGTTTTATGTTCTTTGCTTAGAAATTCCAAACTTCTAAATGCCGTCAAATTTCATTTAACACACATATTTGCTATGCATGACAAACAAATAAATAAAAATAAAAAAACTCAAATGAACAGAAAAAACAATTTAACAAATTTTTCTAGTGTAATAATTCTCAACCGGTTTAAGCCAATGCTGCGAAAATCATATAAATAATTGCAGAGGACTATAAAAATATGATAATAAAATAATAGAAAGAGAAGAGAAATAGAGAGGGAGATAGACATTCCTGAATCCATGAAAGTGCATTAATTATATATTATTGAGCAGCGTGAAGAGCTGAGTTAATAAGAGCAAAGATCGTCATGTTACTCGTTTCTTTCGATATTTGTGTTTATTGATACAACTTAATACAACAAATACTTGTATTATCCATTAATACTTTTTATTCCTTTCCAGTATATTAATGAATCTAATCTAATTTACAACAGTGTGAACTATATAACATTTTATTTGTGAATAGATTTCACTATATTCTTCTGTACACCTTCAATGTCAACTATTTAAACAACACATAGATCAAACACTAATCCAATAAGAATAATATATTCCCATTTGATGCTCGCTTCCGAAATAGTATTAAATATATTCTATGAGATATTTTTGATTTTGTCTGTTTCAAGTGTTCATCTCAAGAGCTCAAGAGATTCCAAATCAAAATGAATCAAAAAGAATAAGAGAAGAGAATTTTAAACCTTTTTGGCATTGTTTGAGCAATAAAATTGATCTACAAAGTTTAAGGTCGCAAATATTTAAACAGCTTTTTTACCTTTTTTCCAATTTTATTTTATTTAAATTTATTGTGGATTTTTGTTGTTGTTGTTTGGCCGCAACTGCTGTCAATTTGTCAAACGAATTGACAAAAACAAAAAAAAAAGCAACAACAAGAGTTAGAGAGGGAGAGAGAGACAGGCGCACACGAAGCAAAAACAAACGCCGCAGTTTGACTAAATTGTTTTTGTTTTACTTTTTTTGCAAATGCAAAAATGATATACATTCAGATGTGTATATTCAGATCCACATATATGTATATAACTTTTTTTATTATAACATATAATTATTTATTTGTAATGTGCGTTGAAAACTGAACCTGTTGTCGGAGGCTTATTAAAATATTATTGTAAAAAGCAAAGCACTTTTGCACCTTTTTACACCTGTGATTTTTGTTTATTTTTAGTTTGTGAACCTTTTACTGTTTTGCTTTTTAGTTGCATTCGAACTTCCGCGCTGCACCAATTGTATTTCTGAGTGTAAAAACATTTTTCTGTTTAACGAACAACACACGCGTTGCATTTGCTCCCACTTAAACTTATTTAATTCTCTTCCTTTTTTTCGTTCAACTTATTTTTTGACGCTCTGACCTTTAAAGATACGATATATGCTTTGATTCTTATGAGCATTCCAATTGGCATTCACTTTTCGACTCTGATTTGCATTTCACATTTGCACTTTGCGCAGCTAATTGCGTTGTTTAAGATATTGTATCTGAGAGATACATTCCAAATACTGTATCTGTTTAAATTAATGAGTTTCAGATATTGTTTACCCAAGATATTTTTGAATCTTAAAGATACATTTCTAATGTTGAATATAGCAGATACTTTTAAAGTTGTAAGTTATTGAGATATTGTGAGTTAAAGGTACAGTTCAGATCTTGTTTATTTCAGATACATTTTTATATTCATGATACATTTAGAACGTTGTTACTGAAAGATACTATTAGATATTTATATTAAAATAAAATTTCTGAATCTTGAAAAAACATTTGTATCTTAAAGTTGAACTTTATGGTTGTATCTCATAGATACTTTTAAACTTGAAATTTTGATTCACAGGTATTATTATTTATAGATCTATTTTGCTCATTGATTATTACATTTGTATCTCAAAGATACATTTTGAACATTGATGCATTTCAAATGGCAATCACACTTTGTATTTAACCTATTGCATCGCAAAGATATATTTGTGTTAATAAATTTTGAGGACACATTTGATTCTTAAACGTTAATCTGATATATATTGTATCATTCAGATACTCTTTGACTCTTCTGCAATTGTATTCTATCTAAAAGATACCTATTTCGCTTCGTATCTCGCAGATACTTTTGTTTGGACTGCACTGCAACCGTCGGATAGTCGCCTGGTCACGTGCCAGCTACGCATTTGAATCTTTTCCTGTTTTTCTGTTTCTTGATTTTTGCTGATTTTTTGTTATGTCACGTGAGCTTGTTGCATGAACCGTTAGCCTTTACTCTTGTTTTGCTTTGCTTTGCTCTGCTCGGGTTACAGCTTAATCCTTTGAGCTTTTAAACCGTTTGACGCACGTTGCACGCATTTGCGTTTTAATTTTCATTTTTTCTTATTTTTTATCAGCACTTGAGTTGTTGGCTTTGCTGCTGCTTTGTGTGTTTGTGTTTGCTGCGCGCCGAAAAAAGCTGCGATCCGTTTTTTCTTTCTTTTCGCGCGAGCGCAATTCGCACGACTCGCAGCGCAAACGGAAACGGACTGAGCGAAACAGCCGCAGCGGCTCCCAATTGGAGTCGCCGCTCAGCACGTGCACACACACACACACACACACAGAGCAGAACTGAGAGCGCGCTGCCCGGCAAAGCAAAACTTTATCAGTTGCGCTCTTTGGCTTCAGCTCTCTTAAGCTCGCTCTCTCTCTCTCTCGCTCTCCCTCTCTGTTTTGCGTTTGCTTTATCAGTTCGCTGAACGCTCTTCGACTGTTTGCTCTCTCTTTCGAGTGCAGCTTTATCAGTTAGCACTCTCTCTCTCTCTCTCTCTCTCAACTGCAGCGCTGTCGTGTGTGCGCAGCTGAGTAAAAAGGGTTCAATGAAGGTCAGCGGGTTCAGAGTTCATCATCGCTCTGCACTCAATGCAAATGCAGTGCATTCTGTGTCTGTCTGTGTGTCTGTCTGTCGCTGTCTCTGTCTCTGTGTGCGTAGCTGTGACTGTATCGCTTGTCCATTTGATACTTTGGCCTCGTCTGTCAATTGTTGCTGTTGCTGTTGTTGTTCCATTGCACTTTTCGTATTTGCCCAGTTGTTGTTCGCTCGAACAGTGGGCAAAATGCGGCAAAAACATATGCATATTAATTGCAATGGCAAAGCGTTTGTTCTGATGAAAAATATGTCAACCTACAGGTAGATATGTAAGTCATATACACATTTAAATAACGATATCTATGGGCAATTCAATGTAAGTCAATATCATTTGATATCGCAACGACCCAAACAACCTTTAGAAATCAGAATAAAAACATAAAAAATACAGATATATATTCAATTATATATATATTCGTATAGGTGTGTCTGTATGTAGGGGACCATAGGCCATCACAGCTACAGATACAGATACATCTGATACAGATACAGATACAGATACAGATATATCTACAGATACAGATACAGATACAGAGACAGATACAGATACATATGCGCCGCACACTTAACCCAAACGAGACCAAGAAGCGAACAGGCGGCCATCGCGACCGACCAAACGACCGAGCGACCTGAAATATTTTTAGAACTGCGACGACGACGACGACGACAGCGACGCAACGGCATGCATATATTGTAGACCCCCCAACCCCACTCCCCCATACCCTCTCTCCCTCTCTCTCTTTCTTTCTCGCTCACTCTTTGCCAGCTTTTTTAAGTGTCAGGCCTCGTGCCGCGCCCTCCGTAGCGACTGCCCTAAGGTTGCGACGGGACGACATTTGCCAAAGCAAACAGTCAGACAGAGAGAGAGAGAGAGAGAGAGAGAGAGAGAGAGAGAGACTCTCCCATTCACTCTCTCTTTGCTGGCGAGTGAGGTCAGAAGGTCTGTGATCTTTGCAGCGAGCTGCAAGAACAAAGCGCAACAAATGCGACCGAAAGGCAAATAAAAGCGACACATGCCACAAGCAAAAACAAAACAACGAAAACAAAACAGAAAAAAATAAATAAATAAACTCACTGAAATATTCTTATAAGAAATCGCCTTTTCCTGTCGCTCAGCTGTTGTTCCCAAAAGCGAAAAGGCCAATTGACAGTAAGGCAAGCATTAAACAAAAATATAATCAATATTATGTATTTTATTTCAATAACTATTATTAGTACTTTTACAATATCACAATACAATCATTCATTTCCACAAAAAAAAAAAAAAAAATGAACGCTGATCTGCAGAAGATCTTAGCTGTAACTCATGCCAAGCATACCGAATTACGAGACAGTTTACCCTGATTTGTCATGCCCATAAGCATCCCAGATCAATCTGCTATTTATCTTTGATTTTGTTTAATCTACTTTTTTATATGCAAAAAGTATTCTTTTAAGTCACGGGTAGTGGAACGCTTCATGAAAATTATTCAAAACTTAAAATCTTGAGAATATCAAATAATAACGTTTCTGTTATAATAGTTGTATATAATTTAGCATAGTTAAAATCTGAAGGCTTCTTTATAGCTGCAATAGACGTGAAATGGTTTGCGTTCATAGGAACAAATGGCTAGTTAGCAAGATGAACATTATGTTAAGCTTTACTCAGTTCACTGCGTGGATATTAAAAACAATAAAAAATTATTTTTTTTTCTAAAATTTACAATTATTTTGTATATGTTTTTCTAATTAAATTTAAAACTTTTCGAATTTGTTCAATTTTTTTCCACATTCCATAAGAAGTTAAGGATAGATATGTTCTAAAAACTATTTAATCTATATATCGTATACCTTTTATATTAAGTTTATGAAAATTAGTTCTGCTTCTAAAAAACAGTTAAAATGATTAGTGGCATGGTTTAATTCAACCCAAATATTTTACACTTTCCAAAAATTGTGATTTTCGGAACACGAAAAAAAAAACATGAAACACGCGAAATTTGTGTTTATTTTGATTCATTTGAGATTTTTAATATTTTGGCACAACTTTGTTTCGACATATGATGTGTGTGTGCGTGTATAAGTAGGTGTAATTGTGTGTGTATATGTATTTGTGTTTGTGTCTGTGTTATTTGGCCAGGCAAAGCCAAAAAGTCAAATGACAAGACGCAAAAAATACCGAAAAGCAAAAAAAGAACAGCAGAGGGTAAATATATAGATATGGGTGCATAAAAATACAATATATATTATTGGATATATATATATATATTTATATATATAAATATACACATATATCTGTATATGTATGTGTATAGCTGTCTTATTGAGCGCGCGCTGTGCCGCTGAACGACATTCGCGCAGCACATCAATGAATCAAAAATACAAGCAACCAGAAGAGGAAGAGCAAGAAGAAGAAGAAGAAGAGGCAGCAGCAACAGCAGCAGAGGTAGAGACAGCAAGGTGAGAGGGCGCAGCCTCTCTTCTGACGTTGACAACGCGTCCGAGAAATAAGCAGAAGGAACAGAAGAAGAAGAAGAAGCATTGCTGATGTAGGGGCAACAAAAGGTGTGCGTGTGCGTGTGTGAGTGTGTGTGTGTGTGTGTGTGTGGGACGAACTTCAGTGTTGCAAAAAAAGAAGACGAAGAATAAACAAGCAAAGCGTGCTATAGTTGGATGTGAACGACTAGAAGATACTCTGGAGAATATGAGAATTATACATTTTCCGTTTTCCATAGACAAAACCTGGCCAGATTATTTCAGCTCATCTAAACATTTCAACTTTCTGGCAACACAAAAAGTCACCTTCTTGTGCCTGTCACAAGCCTACACAGAAAACCAATGCACCCGCTGCACACAGAGCTTTCAGAACACAGTCAAAAATACAAGAAAAATGAATTTCAGAGTGAAAAAACAGCTACAAAAACCATTATACAACAACAAACGACACACGTTGCCGCTTTTTCATCTTTGGCAACTTTTTCTTCATTCTCGCTCGACTCAGGCCACACAATTGACTCGTTTGCCAACACGCGTCAAACTGTTGCAACAACCAAAGGCTGCAACACACACGTAAACACGAACACACACACACACTCACTCATACACACACATACATCTGCAGCTATGTTATCAATGGAAGATCTACAGATTGTCAAAATGCTAATGAATGTCGCGTGAAGGAGAGCAATACTCCACTAATGATGATAATCATCATCATTATCATTATCATTATCAATATAACAATGAAAAATGATAATCGCATTGATAATCAATAAAACTTGTCAAATTAAAAGCTAAATAACTCATTTATCTTTCTTTATATGTGTCGAATCTAATCTCAGAGAAGATTTGTAAAATTGGTTTTAATAACAATTTGAAATAGTTAGTGCTAAGATGAAAGAGAATGTCAGCTTTGAGAAAATAGAAAAAAAAAATGTTTTTAAATATATATATAGTATAGTTAAAAGTAAATTTTCTAAGGATAAGTCAGCTAAACTTAGTATAGTAAACAAATTGTACTTGAATGGACAGTGTGTAAGTGTAGAGATTAGAAATTAACGGATACAGATATATAGATATATAATGTATCTATATAATGTAGATATATTAAAACATAGTCAATGGCGCAGTCTGCAGATGATCGCGAGAGAGGATCTTGACTTTAGCTATACAGAGACATTACTCACATTGAGTGAGGATTTATTGGGAAGTGGTAATCTATTAAGATATATTGAATATGTTTAAACATATAAACTCAATACTAATTATAGATTTATATCTATTTATAGAGCAATAAATATATGGTTATAATAATTTAAGATATTCCTTTAATATCTTCCATGTTATAGCATTTCAATAGTTTTTAAAGATGTTCCTAGATTTCCTTTAATAGTTCTTTGCTGCCCAGATTCTCTCAGATTCAGATTCTTCAATTAACTGTGAGAACTGTCTCTGATATACATTTAATTTTGTCAATCATAGTCACTTACTGTTCCTTCTTCTTCTTCTTCAACCTCAACTAATATTTAATTAAAATATAAAAATTCATTTAAAAACTTTCACCATCTTATTTCTAATTTTCCAACTGGAACAGCAACTGACATTCCCTTTCCTGGTCAAAGCTATTTCCCAAACTTTGACCTGCCACAGAATGTGGCACGGACGCAATGCAGGTGTCAATCGGCGAGTACAGTTGCCACACGACCTGACCCCTAGCTAGAGCCCACAAAGACGGTTTGGGAGACGGATTTCGAATGCAAGTCGAAGCATCGAGCCGACTAAAAGCCAAAGCTGTAGCGTCGATCTTTGTCGCAGGCTGTGGCGTGTTTTTGGACCATGGCCCAGAGACAGGCCTCGAGGCATAACTGGTGCAAAGCCTCAACACGCGCTGCCCACACGCCCGACTTGCTATCTGGCCTCGGGTACCAGGTCCCAGCTTCTCCTTCTCCTGCTTCTTCTTCCCCTTCGCTCTCTCCCTCTCTCTGTGTGACAGAGTTGAGTTGTCGTTGGGGCTGGGCTTGCGGGCCAAAGAAAAATAAAGAGGCACAAACCAAAAAACTCAACTTTCGCAACGAACACTCGTACAAAAGATCCTAGACAGAGGTTGCTGGGGCCAGCGTGTGCCAACTACACTGAACAAAATGGAGTGAGTAATATGGAATCTTTCAGAATAAACGTAGAATTATGATTGAAGAGCTTGAAGGCTTTGATAGTTGTGTGATATGATGTTCGATAGTATGTTCCATAATCAATTGTTCCCCTATATTATTAGGGGAAACAATTGATAATGGAACATAAATGGAGCTTTGAAGCTAGAAGGTTGACTTTAACATTGGAAACAATCGGGAATGAAACATTCACTAAGACAATCATTTAACAGCTGGGAAATGTTCTTGTTGAGTTCCTGGAAGGCATTTTAGGTTTATTATTTATCTGCTCAAACCTAATTTCGTTCCAATTTTCCAACGTTTCCGAGGTTAATTATTAGTATTTGAAAATCATTTTATATCAAGTAAAGCTATATATCCCTCAACTCTAAAGAACTTTGATTATTATTGTTTTATTTTTGTCAGTGTAGTCAACATACGTTAGGTGCTACACATACACATACCTATACATATACATATATATACATATGTATATACATATAATATATATATATAGACATACATATATGCAGATCGGTTCAGCGTTCAGTTTTCAGTTTGAACTAAATGAAGTGAACTCGACTCGGCTGTTTGTCGCTGTCATTTTGGCTGCTGCGTGTGTGTAAATGTACGAGTGGCGAGTATGTGTCTGTGTGTGTGTGTGTGTGTGTGTGTGTGTGTGTGTGTGAGGGCAAACGGGCGTTCGTTTGAGGTCTGGCATCGGTCGCCTCGATGTCGATCGGTCGGACGGACGGTCGGTCGGTCGGTCGCATGGCATTAGCATTTTTCAGTATTGTTTTATTTTTAGATGCGCGCAAAAAGCAAACACACACACACACATATAGAACTGCAATTGTGTGTGTGGAAGTCTGCTCTGCTCGGAGGTGACTGACTGACTGACTGAATGAATGACTGTCAGACTGACAGACTGACTGTCAGACGGCACTTCTTTTTGACAAACGCCTCTGACAGTGCCCAACGACAGTTTGCACCACATTCGCATTCACATTCGCATTCACATTCGCATTCACATTCCCACTCACATTCACATTCATATTCACATATTCTTATTAGCATTTGACTTCCAAAAAGCAAACAGCTGATCGAAGCTTAATGTTTTAGTCGAGTCTACTTCAGTCTACGATCTAGTATAACAATTTATTCTGCTGATATTCTTCTTCTTTTCGTCCTATTTGTATTTTTAGTTCTTATAAAATTGCTTGTCGTATCGAATTTCATTCTTTTTAGCAATCATATTATCTTGCTCAAAGGTCTTTTCAATTATACAATTACAATTCTGCGAGTTCAGCTTTGCCACGTCTCAGGATCGTATTCCATTCGCTGTAAATTCAAGTTCACAATATTATTCACAATTTGTGCAGCTTGCTTCCAGCTAAGATCAGCTGTATATAAGTATATGATGCAGAAAGGAAATGAATTGTAAATAAAAACCTTTATGAACCTTATATACATTTAGATGAAATCATTTTTATGTAAGAGTTGATCAACTGAGCGCTCAACTGATCTTCAATAATTACTTTTAATAAGTTCTTAACCCTCAAACCAAAAAGTATTTTTAGTAGTTGATTTGTCTACTGCTCATTTATCTAATCTTCCAGCTGTGTTCTATGCAATATGTGTTCTATACAGTTTTACAATGTTATGTGTGCTGATTTTCCAGCTGATCCTCACACATCTAATCCTCTCACAGTTCTGATTTCGCTGATCTCTTCAATCGCTAAGATTTGCAAATTAAATCATAGCATTATATATATGGGTCAGATTTTAGCTTAATGAACCTTCAGTTTAACTAATATTTCAAATGGCTGAAAAACGTAGATCTAGCATAACTAACACACCTAGCTTAGAATTTCCACACTTTGAACTGATATTTAATGAGCCGATCTCCAAGGGAGGATTAAATATTATAAGTATGTCAACTGATCACTGAATCAGCTTTATATATGTGACTTGTCGCATACTTAGTTTGGAGTTCCCATGCTTAAATCTCAGGTGATTTGTCACTGGATTTTCAACTAATATCAAACATTATATGTGGGTCACATTTTACGTTTATTAATTTGCAGTCTCGCTGATCTACAGACTCATCTTGAAGTGAGTAATGAATTGAAGTTGTCGCCAACCTAGTTTAGTGTTCCCATACTTTTAGCTGATCTTCAATCAGATCTTTTGAACCAATCCTCCCATACAGCTTCGAGACAAGCTGCAATTATCTTTATATACATGCATAAATATATATTGTCTATCTATATTTTTATCTTAACTGATCACAGCTGTGTGTGTCGTGTAGCAAAGTTCACATTTTGAAAAATTTGCAACAAGTAAAAATAAAAACACATTCTCGCACTCGCACTCGCACTCGCGCGAGCTCGCGCGCTTTAATTAAAGTTCAGCAGCACTTCGGCCCACCTCAACCCACTCGACAATATCACGACATTTGCAATCATTAACAGACCAAGCTGAACCCAGGCAAGATCAGTCGAGTCAAGTTGAAGTGAACTCAGCTAAGTGCTTGGTGTGGGCGCCAGTTGAACTGCCAACAACTACGAACTGCCAACTGGCAACTGGCAACTGGAACAGCAGCTGAAATTGTGAACGATCATCAGCTGAATAGAACGACAACTACAGCGAAATAGTTTTCGTGTTTGAGAAATCACCGACAAAGTGGGATGCTTTATGGATTTATGATTTTAGTTGGCGGCACAATTCAAACGAAAGCCAAAACAAATCAACAAAAATGCACTGCAAAAAATATTGAACAAGATTATCTTAGAGTTTTAAAAGCAAAAGATGAATACAATATCACAATATCGAAATAGAAGTAACGATTTTTGAGGTAACTAAAACAGAAGGAAATATTTTGAAAGCGAGTCTTATAAATGGGATCAGTGATCTCCGATCAATCTTTCTTTCTAATCTACTCTTATTCGCAGTCATAAAACTACTTGCAATACATTAAATCCAGCCTAAGTGTGCTTTTTTTTTAAGTGTATTCGGCGAAATTTTAAAGCACTGCGGTCAGCACCAATACTTAACCCCTCAAACCGAACCTGAGTCAATAACAGAAAATAAAGCTAAATAATATATAGCAACGGTTCACATAACCGAACGATCTTTGATCTGCAGTAAGTAAAAAGCGAGAAGCGTAGAAGAAACACAGATAAAAATGAAAGAAAAAAAAAACTGTCAACAGATCAAATTTATAAGAGCATGACAAATGCAAGATCAACGCAACAACATGAAATATAACGAGTGATCGAGTGAATCTCCCGATCGCAGCTCAATTATGCTTGCTGATCAAACAACAAACTGTGATCGCCGTGATTTCCTCTATACAAAAGGAAGAGAGGGAGAGGTAAAGAGTGAGGGAGAAAACAAAACAAAATAAACAAAAAATGCTGACAAAAAAAAAGAAGAGAGGTTGGCCAGTGCCCGAGTGGCAAGTGCGAGTACATAAAGCATAGAGCATCATCGGGTTTCAGTTTCAGGGGCTGAGGATCGTGGCGATCGCTCGCAGTTCATGTGACAAAAATGTCGCAGTCAGCGGAAAGAAACTCAAACTCAAACTCAAACTCAAAGTCAAAGTCAAAGTGAAAAAAGCACAGAGATACAGATACACATAAAGCAAGCAGATCGCGATATTCATCTTTCATCTGGCGATCACACCCTCACCCTCGGCTCGAGTTTGTGCTTTTTGGGCAAACGGGTTTATGGTTGATGTTTTGCAGTTGTATCTCCGCTTGTCATCGTCGTCAAATATTTGTTTTAGAGTCGCGCTAATGACATCAAGCGGCAAAATATGAGACACTCGCTGGAACATCCTCTTCCTCTTCTACCTCGAAGTCAGAGTCCCTAACTCAACAACTGTACAGGACGCTCATTGCACTTTGGTATGATTGGCCTTTAATCGCATTTAATTTACACTTTGCAATGGAGTACTTTAACATTGTCTTTAAGTACGTAATCAGAGACTGGTGCTATGAACTCTGAGATTATGAATAAATATAATAGATATCTATATGATATATTTTACACTGTCAACAATCGTATGCATTATTTACAAACAAAATATGGAGATCTACATAGACCATAATGTTTACAATATTGACATTAATTGCCCTTATTAATAATATCTTAAATATATTATTAGAAGATTTAGATGAAAAAGTATCAATAAAAAATTAAAGGGTATTTGACAACTGTAGAAAATCATTTTGTTTTTTGATGCGATTTATGATGAAAGATGAACAGAGAGAGAGAGAGAGAGAGAGAGAGAGAGAGAGAGAGAGAGAGCTAGAGGACTATTCAGTGAGTTATCTTGAAGTGCGACTTATCAAATAAAGCTTACCTCGTTGCAATTGTTCAACGAGGTAAGCTTTATTCTATGTACATATATTATTATATACGATAAGCATGCCTGATATGATGTTATTTGATATTCGTAAAAGCCGACAGATTTTATGCTGAGCATTTCAGAATACAAATGCAAACTCTTCTGCTTCTCGTTGTTGTTGTTACGTTTGTTGTTCATTCAGTAAAACTGAGAAATTCCATTGAAAAGCATAGCCAAACGGAAGTTGTTCAGTGGGCACGAATTGGGTTTGTCCAAAGGTCAAATATTGATATGCTAAAAGCCAAACAGCCAAAAAGTTTAGCATTCAACGTATTTACGAGGTTGACCCACCAAAATTAATAAAAACCAACCGACGCCCGTTCCAAAAAAAATCAAATTTGATGCGCTAAATAAACAACAAAAAACCCGAAAAAAAATAAACAAAAACAAATGAAAAATAAAATACTTGTCTAACCTGTCACAGCGAATGAGCAAATATTTAATATTTGGATTACGATCGGACAATAGACAAATCAACGAACAAAATGACAATCATAAATGACTTGAAAAATGCACTGAGCGAAATTTCCTTACACCTAAAGCACTTTGATTTGCGTGTGCAAAAATATGAAAGAACATTTTTTATTTATGATTTTTAAAACATATTTGCAATGCGTTTATATATGTACATTTATGTATGTAGACTTGTTATAAAAAATCAATTCAAACGTCTACTTCACTAACATTTTCGCTCAGTGTATAATGCCTACAATTATTTAAAAACTAATCAACAACTTACGCAAAATTATTTGAAAATCTCTTTTCGCTCAGTGGAGAAGATTTTTATGATAATATGAAAAAGGCCCACAAAATTTACCAAAATTGTATGGAAATATTCATAAGAACCGCAGTTTGTCGCTCAGTGTACAGGTGCATAAGTCGCGCAGAGATAATCTGAGTCGAAAAAATATATGGCGTGTGCATACGCGAAACTTTTAATTCGAATTCTGAAACCCGTTGACCCGAACTCGTTGATCCACTTAACGTTCGTTAAAAAGCCCGAGAAGGTTAACATTAGATCCGATTGTCTTTATTTTGTTTTTCATCCATATTTCATCAAGGCCAGGGCCTGGCCCCACACAAAGTTCAAAACCGTAGCCCGTCACCTATTAACGAGTATGCTAATCTCCCCGCACAATTGACGTCACAAATCGATGGGCCGCAGGTTAAGAGGTTCAGACTTTTCAAAACTTATCACAAGCCCAGGTCAAAAGATCGTTCAGTAAAAAAAAAAACGAAGAAATCAAAACTGAACAAATCAAATCACACTCGAAAAAGTTCACCGAAATATCGTTTTTTTCTTCCACTGTTTGTTTTCATTAAGATTTCGGTTGTTAAAATATTATGGAAATGTTGATGCATAAATTAGGGCAGCTTTTAGTTAAATCAATCTAAATGTGTCAAAGACCAAATGAATCGTTAATCTCAAACCAATATAGTGTAATATTGTCACTAATCTTCGATTGATAGACATTGAATACCCTACAACTGCGGTTTTATAAAAAAACAAATATTTAATAGTTATTAAATATTAAGTGGTAAGTTTTTCTAAAAATAATAATCATATATGTATGTATAAGTTTGAATTCTAAATCAAAACTCAAAGATTTTTGTTATTGTTTTTAAAATGCAGAGCAAGGGGCAGAAATATACCCTGTGATATGATTCCAGTATCAAATATCTAGAAAAGGTAAATAAAAACGGCTAAAGGAAATCCGAATTGAACTTTACTTGGTCTCTAATAATAAAAGTAAGGAATATCCCGAGATCAAGGAAATGAAATTAGTTTTTCTCCATCATTAATTATTTTTTACATCAATTTACTAATTTACCTATAAAATATACATATTGTCTGCGTAGCATCCCACAAGTCGATCAGTTACTGCCTTGCTATGCCTAAATAAATATGTTATAGGCTCCGCGTCTCAAATGGCTAACATATTTGGAAACAAAATATATATTTTAGGGTTTATAGGCGAAACGTGTTGATGCGTGCATAATTTGAATGTGAAATATAAATATTTATACATACTCACATAGAAATACGATATGTATATAGTTATATATTGTATATATTTATACTGTAATTCCGCCTTTGTCTAAGCTAAATGTTGTGAGCACTGCCTTGTTTCTGATTGCCTCGTATATTAGTTGGAGGCAGAGCAGTGGAGATGGGAGCAGATGGAGCGAAAGTGTTAAAATTTGAATAAAATTTGTAGAAAATTTAAATTGATTAAAGAACTACAAATCAAGAAAAGCTTAAGCATATACCATATTCGAGTTCCTTTATCTGAGAGTTTGTGCTTCTAAGTTTATTCATAAAGTTTTATCCAATTCGGAATGAAAGATAATCCAATTAGAATCCCTTTATAATTCCAACTGTTATACTTATCTAAGCTCAGTTTTTCAACTTACGCTTCCGTCCTGTGTCCCTGTGAACGATTCGGGCTACAGCCAAAAACTGTGCAACAAGTGGACAATATCTCGCTGGAGAGTCTCCAATTGGAGGCCTGCATACTCACTCCCCCACTTAGGCACGCACCCTTTGTGAGCAATTAGCAAACAAACAACAAAACAGATGCGCATTAGGCGCCGCTAGAACTGATTCACTTGAACGAGAACAAAGCCTAAGCCCAAAAATAATTCGCAAAGAAAAGGCGAAGAAAATGCAAATAAAATGCAGACAGGTAGCGCACACAAAAGCAGAAGAAGAGGGGGGCAGAGGGAGAGCGAGAACGAGAGAGAGAGAGGAGAAGTGCGCTTATCAGGGCAGGCAAAGCAAGCGCCGGATATGAGCGCCACTTGAAAACTGTAAAAACAACGCGCGGCAGCAACAAGTGTGTGCAGAAGAGCGAGCAGTCGAGAGAGCGAGAGCGGGTGAGTGGCGGTCGGCACTCATTGTTAGTGTGCTTTCTGATAGCAGTAACAAAAGCTGCCGTGTCAGGTAGCCGACGTCGCCGTCGACGTCGTCGCCGCTGCCGTTGCCGTTTTTACATGGGCCAATTAATGAAAGCGACAAAATGGCAAATAATAATGTGAAGGGTATGTAAAAGGCGTAAAGGCAAACACGTAACAAAGAAACACGTACACACTCACACACACACGCGCACGCTAAAGAGAGCACGCCTACGTAACAGCTGCGGGGGAGCAAGGCCTAAGCGGAGAGAGCGAGAGAGCGTGCCAGTATTTTATTAATTTTGTGTGTCTATGCGCGTGCTACTTTGTAACAGCGACTGCGTCGACGTCAACGTCGACAGCAAACAATAATAACGCAGACTAATTGCAGACATGCGTTTGAGCTAAAAGCTTTGTCGCCGACGGCGACGGTAACGGCGACGGTGACGCCGACGCTGACTACGTTCAATCAGAGCGGCGAGCGCAGCAAGTGTTTTACAATTTACAGTTGCTGACAATTGCTGAATCATTTGTTTATTGCCAAATCAAAAGTGTGTTTGTATTAATTACCGTTTTAAGCAGACGTCGCCTGCGCCGCTGTCGCTGCTCCCGATGTTGATTTTGCCGTTAGTTTTATGTAGTTGCTGCGCTGCTTCTGCTGCTGCTGCTGCTGCTGTCAAACACTTCAATAATATTTTATATGGAGCAATTGATAAATTGATAAAGCCGCACTCACACACACACAATCTACACTCTTGCACTCACACACTCACAATTTGTACATAAAAATTAAGTACAATAATTCACTGGCACTTGTTGCTGCTGCTTTTGCATAAGTTTCATTGATCGCCGCGTTTTGATTAATTGTTTAAATTACGTTTATTATTGCTGTTTGTTTGTTTATTTTCATATTTTGCTTTTGCCTTTTGTTTTGCTTCGGCATTCAGCTGCGCCCCTCAACCGACAACGACCCGCACTCGAAAGCGTCGCAAATGTAACTGACTGGCGCTGCCCGATGGTCGCTGCTCGATCGCTGCCGCTGCTGCTCTCCATGTCTCTCTCCATGTCTCCATCTCTTTTGTGTGTGGGGCCGCACCGGGCGTTCGGCTGCACTTCGTACAGCACTCATGTGTGTGTATGTTTGTGTACAAAGTGGTTTAGATGAATGAATTTCGTGGCAATTGGCTTAAGAGAGACTTCTTAAGAGCGCGTGTGCAAGAGGCCAAAGAGTAATGGCCGAAGAGTAATATATATATATATTTTAATGCAGCAGGTTGTTTGCTCTGCTGTGCAGCGATCAACTGTTATTATAATTATTAATTATTATGATTACATGTTTGGGCTGCGCTCGTCATGGAAAAAGAGTTAGTTTTGATTTGCTTTCAATTAAGAGCGAAAATGCGTGTGCGTGTGCTCATTGAGCCAAAGAAATTGATTAACTGTACAGAAGCTTTTCCCTTGCACTCCAAATTTGATTTTTGGCGTGTAGAGTTTACACAAAGGAGTTAGTGGAGATTTTCGATAAATTCAATAATTACAAGTGTAGACAAACACAATATATTTCCATACCCTATACATTATAAAAATGATTGCAATATTTGCCATTACTTTTCTTTCCTTCGAATAATCCATTTGCTAATCTGCTAATTATTATCGCTTTTCCAACTCTCTAAAAAGACTCACAAAACAAAGGCGTCTGCTGCTGTCGCGGCCGCTGCCGCTGCCTTTGCCTCTGCCCGTACAGCCAGGGGCAGATAGAAACTGTCAAACAAAACAAACGACACGATACGCCGATGCTGAAAGTGTGCTGTGATTTCTTTTGCTCTTCATTGTTTTCTTTTGACACGCTTTGCTTTGCATGCAGAGTGTGGAGAGTGGGGAGTCGAGAGTGGAGAGCGGAGAGAGCGACATGAAAAGGCGTCAATGACGGCGGTGTGCTGCTGCAGCGCTGCGGCTGCAGCTGTCACTCAGCGACGACCTTAAGCTAAACATATCAAAAGGAAGCAGCAGCAGCAGCAAAAAGCTCGCATTAAGAGCGGCAGAGCGGGAGAGAGCTAGAGATGGCATCGAATATAAATTAACTGCCATGAACGAAGTAATGGAACAACAACAACAACAACAACAACAACAACAACAACAACAACAACAACGACATCGACGACGACGACAATGGCAACAACAATGAAGGTTGCGCAAAAAGGCAGAAAGCAAAACGGCAAAACTGCAACCGCTTGCGACGCGTCGCAGTCAGCGCTGCCGTTGTGGGCGTCGTTGCTGTTGTTGCTGCTGCTGCTGCCGCTTAATCTATGCCTGTGATCGAGCAAGTACAAATGGCTGCAGATGCAACGGCAGCAACAGCAACAATTGCTGCCGAGGTCAAACAGCAATCAATAAAGGTCAGCGACTACCGCCGCGGCACGCCTGAGTGCCTGCTGCCAATGCCAGCGCCAGCCCAGGCAAGCAGCGAGCAGAGTCGGCCCACGCCTCACCTGTACCCCAGCGCCGCCCCGCGCACTCCCCGCTGCCCGCTGCCTGCTGCCTGCTGCCTGCTGCGCTGCCCATTCATGCGGCCCACGATGAAGATGCTTTATGTTGCAAATTGAAAGCTGGACGTCCAATAATCGAGCCGACTGCTGGCCACGCCAGAGAGGACAGCGACGCGGCATCTCTGCTGCTGCTGCTGCTGCTGCTGCTGTTGATGTTGCTGCTGCGTCGGCAGCTGTAGGCAGCCAGACAAATGTAGACAGTTGCGACTGCGCAGCAGCTGCGTTAGCCTAGGCGCAAGCGGCTTAACCCTATAATGGACACGAAAAAACGAGATAAATGAAAGCTTTGACATGAACATAGACAGAGGCGAAAATAAAAGAAGTTTAGTTCTCGAATGGTTTCAATTTTGGATTGCAATTAACAGAGTTCAAGCGAACCTCAACTTTAAGATTCGATTTCTGCATCTAGTTATTGTTGACTATCCATATTTGATCCCAATCCATATATATTAATTTGTGCTTATATAAATTTCTATGATATCTGCTTTCAGTTAACATGCTATCGATAACTTCTTATAGAGGAACTTTTCCTTTGTACAATTAAAACATATTAGTGATACGACAATGATTTATAATATTTATATTTTTTTAAATTTTATTGATAATATATAATAAATTTATATTCAATTTTGTGTACTATTGAAACCCCATTTAAGTCCTTGCAGAAATTTATTTTTATACACTGCTCTCACATTTCTCGCTCATTTCCGTTTTATTTATTTATTATCTCATTTTTGTTGTTGTTCGATTTTCGTCAATTTCAAACCCACGCGCCACTGGGGGGTTAAGATGTTAAATGGCGGATGTCGATGTCTGTGGCATTAGGCGTATGTTGCAAGCGCTATCCAAGCTGCGCCTGCCTGCCCAGATCCGTCACGCCCCCTTCGCGCCGCCGCCCCCACAGTTGCTGCTGCTGCTGCTGCTGCTGCTGTGCATTGTGTAGCGAAGTAGTCAAGTAGCTCGAGTCTGCCACGCCTCCCCCTGCGCTCCCGCCTCTGTGGCCTAGGCTAGGCTTGCACCTTGTCGTCGTTGAATGTATCTTTAGCTCTTTGGCATCCACGAGATATTTTTAATGGGACTCGCTTCCTTTTAGCTCCGCTGCTGCTGTTGCTGCTGCTGTTGCTGCTGCTGCCGATTCTGCTTCTTCTTCGTCTTCTGCCGCTTGATTTTTCTCTTTTTTTTTCGTCTTTTCGTCAGATTTTTGTGAATGAAGTTGTTTTTAGACGAAGTGCACCATTATCGCACTGACATGTCTGGGGATATGGCATTGGGATTGGCTTTCGGTTTTCCTTTTTTCTCTCTTATTTCTGTTTGTTGTTGGCTCGATTCTTGATTGAAATGGGTATATTGGGTGGGAGCGGGGTCTGTGTTGTTATATATAGATCATATATACTCTCTTTACATAATGGTTTTTGAAGTGAAATCCGAAAAATAGTCAAAAGTTTTTGTAATATGCTCCAGTTTTACTGAAGCAGGAGAAGAAGAATACTGAAAGGTAGAAAAATGTGTTCCTTGACTTCTCTCGTAGATAAAGTGCAAAGTTCCATAGCTATTAGGAATATGTATCAAGTTAGATAATATCATGCATATGAAATTTGTATAAATATATCCTATATATCTACATACATATATCATATTTCTAACATATAATGCATATTGTAAGTATTTTCCTCAGTTATTGCAGAAGGAATATACTATACTAAACTATAGATATAGATATAAATATATGCGTAGCAATATAGATATTAATCTGAATTTATATGGGATAAATCAATATTAGTTACTGATATAGAGTTACAAAAAAAAGTAAAGTAAGTATTATACGATAGTATAGATATAGATATAAATATATACATAGCTACACTATATAGAATTTAATTTAATTTAATTCCAGATGGGATAAATCTCTATTAGTTAGTGATAGAGAGTTACCAAAAAGAGAGACAAGAGAGAGTTTATCTAAAAATATCCTCAAACTTCTAAACAAATCGAGATCTTTTACATTTCAGACGAGCATTGCGCAGTCGTGTACACCCCACTCTGCCGTTTTTTGCAGCTCGTTGTCTTGTCCTCCACCTGCTGCTTGTTGGCCGTGTCAACCGTTGATGGATTTCGTTGTTTGATTAACATGGTTAAATGGCAAACGCATTGATATATCGACTCGACTCGACTTGGAGTTCGAGTTCGAGTTGGAGTTGGAGTTGGACTCGACTTCGGCTTGGGATTTGCATTTAAGTGACTTTATCGACCGGGTGGCTGCGGATCTGCCTAGCTGTCTGCGAGCAGGTAGAGCCAGGCCTTGCCGAGCCTAGCCAGCTGTCAGTTTGGTCCGCTCATTAGAAATCGCTTAACGCCCGCGCCTTACCTGTTCGCCTGCCCAGATTGATCCCCCAGATGCGTATATAAGTCCTGCCCGCTGACCGATCGGACAGACACTCCCTGCTCAGCTGTCACGCCGTTAAGATGTCCATCAAGTCGCTCTCTCTGCCGCTGCTGCTGCTGCTCAGCCTCGCTCTGGGCGGCTGCCGAGCCAGGCCGCGGGATCTGCTGAACGAGGTCAACTCCCAGGAAGCGACGCCCGACGACTACCTCGACAACGACCTGGTGCAACGCATCTCGAACCGGCCCGTGGTCCAAGCTCCCTTCCTGCAGCAGCGCCACGACTTCTACGTGCCCTCCGCCCAGCTCTACCCGCAGCTGGTGATCCCCTTCGGCGGCGCCAACTACTACAGCAACTACGTCCTGCCGATGTCCACCTACGAGGTCGTCGACCCGGAGCCAATCTACTAGAGTGAAAGGAAATCACAGAACATCGATTCAGATTTTATTTTAAAATTTAAAAAATAACAAAATGTGACAGATTATGAAAATAATTGACAAGTTTTAGAATATTTGTATAAAATATTAAATATTTGAAATTAGTTTACGAAATAATTTGTATAAAAATGTAATCAAAATTTGAAAGATTAAAAATAAATATTTTTTTAAAATTATAATTAATATTTTGACATATATACAACATAAATGGGAATACATAATACAAAAAAAATAAAAAGATTAAATGAAGATTACTTGAATTTTATATTTTATAGAAATAAAATCGAAATTCAACAAATCAAAAATTCAACGAAAATCTATAGGTTTTATGCTTGGAATTGGAATAAGTTCTGAGTATGATACTAAAACTGTTCCAGACTTCTGAGATTCTATGCCCAAAACACATTAGGCGTACAAATTCCTCTTGCCAAAAAACTTTTTCTGTTTGTAGAAACCTTTTTTCCATACAGAACAACTTTTTGGAGTATTAGAATTCGATTCATGATCAGGAAATGCTGTTGGTCTGTGGGCCTAAAAATATATTGTTCTAAATCGATTTCAAACTTGAACTGAGAATTTTCTATATGGGAGAGGCTTTGTATGCAATTTATAACTACTGTAGTTCATGAGTTCAGATAGACTGGTAAATGATTAGACAAAGCACTGGATGGGCAGATATAGTATTCTTTAAATATCCATATAGAGCATAATCACAATATGATCTTTTTACAGGAAAATTGTAAATTGAAAAACACCTAAACTTTTCAAGATTAATATAAAAATAAAATATATAAATATAAAATCTTACACAAATCAACAAGTTTCTACGATTTCTGTTATCATTACGCACTTTGTATTTCACAAGTTTTCAAATTTTTTAATTTTCCAAGAGTTTTCTTCAGGGGAAAGCTGTGACCTGGGCAGGTGAGAGTTGCAATAAAGCCGTTTGATTTCTTCTCAATTCAATTCGTGCAGCTTTTAAGCCGCAATCCATAATCCAGTCAACATCTAGCGAAAACCCAGGCAAATCTTATAATGCCTGCTGTCCGTAGTCTTATGTCTTCAGTCCGCAGTCCGATGTCCGCTGTCTGGAGCCACTTCGCAGTTCACACTCAGCGCGCACACAGTTTAGTCTCTCGGTTTAATCAAAGGCGAAGGCCTTTGCCCACCTACCGCATTATGTTGCAACAACAATCAACACTCAAATCAACAACAATCTGAACAAACAACAACAACATAATCAAACGAGCAGCAACAGAAGCCAAAGACCAGCAGCAACAGCAGCAGCAAAGACTGTGCGTCTGTGTCTGTGTGTGTGTGTACAGTGTACACATCCCCAAGGAATTTTACAGGACAAATCCTAAAGCCAGGCAGCAGCAACTGGCCACGGGCAACGGGCAACAACAACTTGCAACAGCTAGCTGCAACAAGTGTTCCAAATCAAAAACGGAAGCCAAGAGGCAGGAGCTGCGGCCTTATTCCACATATGTACATGGGGTTTTTGGTACGACATGGCAAAAGCATTTGGAAAATGTAATTTACAACGCGCAACAGCAGCAGCAACAGTCGCAGCAGCAGCAGCAGCAGTAACAGCAGCAGCCACTGGACTCACCTGCCACCGATCTCTCACATCAACATTGAAGTTGTTGTTGCTGCTGCGTTGATTTTTAATTTTAACCTTTTTGCTGCTGCGGCGATTGCTGCTGCGGCGATTGCTGCTGCGGCGATTGCTGCTGCGGCGATTGCTGCTGCTGCTGCTACTGAGATTGTTGCTGCTGCTGCGCTAAAGTTTTTCCTTTTTATACCCTGAGCCCATTGAAAATGGGAAATCAGGGTATAATGTTTTTGTGAAAATGTATGTAACAGGCAGAAGGAGGCGTGCCACACCCCATAAAGTATATATATTCTTGATCAGCGCGACAAGACGAGTCGATATAGCCCTGTCCGTCTGTCCGTCCGTCCGTCCGTCCGTCCGTCCGTCCGTCCGTCCGTCCGTGTGAACGCTGAGATATTTTTAAGTACGCAACGTAGAGACTTCAAATTTTACATGAATACTCGATAATACCATACGCTGCACAAGTTTATAAAATTTTTCCGATAACTCATTCCATTTCGATTTTATGAGCATTTATCGATAATTTTAAAGAGTTTTTAAGGCGTGATTAGTACATAGTTTGAGCTAGACACTTCAAATTTGCTGCGTAGTTGCGTGTAATGAATACGGAAATTACTTTATCTTTAGATTTTGGATGCCACGCCCCATTCGTCCCTAATAGCCCCCTATTTGTAAAAAGCGCAAATTAAATACTAGAGACTTGTGCTTTGGCAAATACATACATATGAATGCCATTAATAAGTTGTGAAAGTTTGATGCACTTAGTCCATCGCTAAGAAAAGTTATTAAACAATTAAGTTCCCATAGTAATGCCCACATTGCAGCCCAAGCGCAGTCGCTGCGTCAACTGCGCAGTTGGCAGAGCGCGCGCTTATGCTTGCGTGCATATGAGTGTGTGTGTGTATGTGTTGTTTATATGTATGCATAAAAGATGCGTAGAATGATTTGATATTTGGCTCTTCACAGGGCTCAGGGTATCCCCTAGTCGAGTAGTCTCGACTAGAGCACCCTTACTTGTTTAATTTGCTGCTCTGCTTCATAGAGCATTTTTCATTAAATTCCTGAATTAAGGCATTCTTGCGACCCATACAAACGATGTTACTGCTGTTGTTGTTGTTGCTGCTGCTGCTGTTGGTCATGTTCTGAAATAAGAGCAACATTGCTGGCAATGTCCAGAGCGACGACATGGTGACGACGACCGGCGAAGAGGACGCCGCCAAAGTCTAGAGCCACCAACTACTAACAGCAGCAACAGCAACTAAGCAGCAGCAGCAGCAACAACAACAACAAGCAGCAGCAACAACTACCGGTTAGCTGGCAATCGCTGTTGGCCCCGCCTTGGCCACCTCAAGTGTCCCGCAGCTGCTGGAATTTCATATTTCTTGCTCCTGCTGCTGCGGCTGCTGCTGTTGCCCTTTTGTGGCCACTCGCGAGCAATCGAATCCAACAGCAACAACAACAACAGCAGCAACATCTTTGAACCTGCGCCCAAAAAAAAAAGTTAAATAATCGCAGTGTCAAGTTTTCGATTGCCAGCAATATTTGATTTGACCAGGGGAAAAAGTAATAGAAAGCGATAAATGAAATGAAGATCGATAACAATTATTGTAGGTAAATAGGTATATATCGATTTTAAGCGTAAGGTATTAGTGAGTTTATTCCATTTGGTTTAAGTACTTAGGAGTAACATGTGTAGCTATGTACTCACTTAACATAATCGAAAGTGTATCGATAAATCGATAACAGCTAAAAATGTTGTAGCCTTTCTTCGACAAAGTCAGCAATGAATCAGTTAACTATGAGTATAGTAAAGTAGAGTTATGAACTGATTGATTGATTGATCAATACATATAATTGTAATGATTGACAGCATATAATGGATAGTTCATTGATTAATGAATTTACTGAATGATTGAGTGAGTAACAAGTTGACTTACTGGCTGATTGATTGACTTAACGATTGTGTGAGTTATTGACGGACTAATTGACAGACTAAGCTAGTAATTGACTGATTGATTGATTGACCAATTGAGAGACTTATGGACTCTGCACCATTTGAACTGACTCAATGGCTGATTGACCAACTGCTTGATTGATTGACTAATTAGTTGAGAGAATTTGTTACAATATATAGAATAGTGGGTAATTATGGAGGGACAGTTATAGTTTTCTATATATAGGACTGATTGGTGGACTGATTGATTAACTGATTGACTGATTGATTTAAACTGATTGACCCATTAATCGGGTATGTCAAAGATCTGCTGTCAGTAAGTGACTAAATGGCATCCTGATTTATTGATTGAATTTCTGATTGACTGGCAACTTGATTGATGTTGATCTGGTTAACGAAATGACTGACTGCATCGACTGATAGATCGACATATCTACTGGCGGTAATTGAAAAACTGGCAACCTGAATGATTGATTAATTGAATGGCTGATTGATTGACTGCTTTATACTAATAGATTCATTGACAGCTTGATTGATCAATTAAACTGGTTGATTGACTGTTCATTAGAATGGTAAATTCTGACACACTGATTGATTTATGGAATTATTGACGGATTGACTGTGATTGACTCGCTGATTGATTGGTTGACTGATAGATGGCTAGCGATGACTGACTGATTGTCTGATTGATACTGATTGATTGACACTAGAATGCCTGATTGACTCACTGAACTATTGACTGATTAATAATACTGACACTAGATAAATTGATATATGTAAAAGATGTTCATTAAAACTGGCAAAATCAAATAAATTCTAATACTACGTTCTTCCAACCATATTTGACTTTTAGTTTATTCTATCCTATCCCGTTCAATACATTTTGTATGCTTCACCCTGAGAAAGCATACAGTCTTCAACTGGATATAGCTTAGTTTAGTTTAGTGAAACTAACTAACTTCTACAGTTAGTTGCTCAACTCGAAACCAACTTTCCTCGTCAGTGATCTGCAATCAGCTGAAGCCGTGGCAGAGGCTGCGGCAGAGGCAGAGACTGAGGCAGAGACCGAGGCTGCGGCTGAAGCCAAATGCCAGCGCCAGTGCCCACATGAATTCAGAGCATTTTCTAACTTCCTTTTGCCGATAGAACGCGCAAAACCAGCGCGACCACAGCAAGTGGTCAAGAGGGGGCAAAGAGGGAGGGGAGAGAAGGAGAAAGAGAGAGAGGAGGGGCAAGGAGAGGAGAGCTGGCATCGAACGTTGGCGACCCAAAGCAAAGCGCGCAGAAAAATGGGCGCAAGATCAAGCCGAGTCAGCAGGCAACGGGGCGCTGGCTGCGGTTGCATAGTTGACCAGGCCAGGCCGGGCCGGGCCGGGCCAGGCCAAGACAGAGGCAGAGGCAACGAGACAGAAACTCGTAGATACAGATACAGCGCGTCGTGTGCTTGGCCAAGTGGACGACGACGACGACGACGGCGAGGCGACGGCGCAGTCGCAGATACACTTTAGGGGCCATGACATGACTCGCATACGAATTATTATAAACGATCTGGCGCAAAAACTAACAAGCGATGCTGCCTGGGATGTGGTGGAGATGCCGTCCCCACCTGCCCCGCCTGCACCGCGCTGCTGTGGCGAGGTGACCAGGCAAACGAGCCCCAGCTAAAAGTTATGGTGGCCAATTGCAAAGTTAATGGAGTTTGGCTACTCCAGCAGCGAGGAGGTGCAACGGATGCGGCTACCGGAGCTGGTCTTCGACTCGGTCTTGGACTCGGACTGCGGACTGAAGACTTGCACTTGGCCAAGATTGAACTTAATTTTGCACAAATGCAATTTATAGAAAATTGTTGCCACTTGTTTTTACGTTGATGGCACTTGAGACAGAGTGAGAGAGTCAGACAGAGTGAAAGAGAGAGAGAGAGAGAGGTTAGGCTAGGCAGTTAATAAATGCAGGTAGCTTCAGCTGCTTCTGCTTCTGCTTCGCGGCCTGCAGCGCATCCATTATTTAAATTTTTGCAAAATTAACAATTAAAATGTCTAATGGTAAAACGCGTCCTCGTCCGCATCCTCCTCCTCCTGCTGCTCATAAAATGCAGAGACTGTGGCTTCTTGGAAGCAGCAACTGTTGCTGATGACGATGCTGTGCAGCAGCAGCAGCAACTGTTGCTGCTGTAACTGATGATGCTCGCAATTATTAGACAGGCTAATCATGTTCGGGATTTGCATGTGCCGGCGCAGGAAGTGGAAATTGCCAAGGGATTAGCGCGGTTTTATTAGCGGACGCACACACACACAGACATACACACACGCGGATACACTGCACGAAAATCCACAGTCGTAAAATGTGTGTAAATATGTGGAAATTCGTCGAGCAAAACAAAGCGGTTCTAATCCCGCTCTGGAAGCATTGAGAAGCTACCTGCGCAGGTCCATGGCAAAGGTCGGGCTATAAAAGCGAGCGATCCTCAAGGACCTCGCAACAGTCCGATCAGCAATCGCCTAGAGTCGACGATGTTGGTGGTGCGCTACTTAATTGCTCTGGTCTTCTCCGTCTTCGTGATGGCCACCTCGCTGCGCGTCGAGGAGCGCTACGGACGCGACGCGGACTACAAGATCTCCACGCCCGATCGATTGGTTCTGCAAATGAGGCGCAAAGTGGAGCGAAAGCAACTGGAGCCGAGGCGTTTGGGCATGTGAGAGGAGACGGAAGAAGACGGAAGCCGTTTGTGATTGAGAATCCAAATATTCGAGAAAGATAACTGTGAATTGAACTGAGAAATCTACTTAGTCATTTGATCGGAGAAGTCTTGAAGCAAGGATGAACTGTGAGCTCCAAGGAGAAGCATTCCATTAAATTCAAATAGTCTAAAATATAGAAGCGTATTCCTACGTAATTCAATTATCATAAAGTTAAAAACGATGATCAGAGCTGATCATGGATCGTGCTATTCAGCAATTGCTTAAATGTGTTCAGATCAGGATACGAATCTACTGTGAATCATATGAAGATATTAACTTAAGAAAAAATATTGCTATTACTCTAATATATACTTTGTATATCGCAACTCTTGGAGCATGCTCTTAAGTATTCGTAAAACAATTTAGAGTTAAAGTTGAAGATTAAATCCAAGGAAAAAAAAAAAAATGACTTCGAAGTTGACCAAATCCAACTGAAGAGAAAATAAAAAATAAAAAATTGTACCTATAATAGGCCTAAGCATTTTATGATCAAGCTTTAGATAAATTCGGAAAGTAGATTCAGCTGTCATAAGAAACTCTTATAAATTATAAATAAAAAAAAATCAAATTGACTTTTACTCTTCGAACTACTTCAATTGGTTTAAACTGCTTAATATATTTTATAAATATTATTATTTTAAATAATCTTTTCGACAGAAAAATTGATCTGCTGTTAACTTATACTCAACTAACAGCGAAGAAACATTAACAGACATTATACACATTGTCTGATAATATGGTCTGGCAGATTTGGGAAGGAAAGTAATTTTTAAAGAAAATCGTATTAAAAATGTTTTTAAGACACATTTTGAACAGGTGATCGTATCGATTATGATTTACATTCTCGGAGATTTAGTGTGCAAAAGTGATTTGCTTTCAATTCGAGGAAATTATAACGTTGATTTTCGAAAATTAAAAAGAAATTTGAAATTGGAGGATCTGATCAAAAATAAACAGTAATTAAGATCTCTAAGATCAGTTAATATGTGCAAACTCAAACTTTAATTCCGCAACAATAAAAATTTATTACTATAATTTCAAGTTTATTTCATGACAGTGATTAACCTTGATACTAATCAAGCATTAGATATATTTATATATATTTTGTTTCATTTCAAACTCTGGTTCGAATCTCAACTCAACTCCACATAAAAAAAAAAAAAAAATCATTTAGATTCTGCATTTATGTTAAATATATATTTTAAATACTTTATTCAGAGCGTTCATATTTTACATAGATAGTTAAATAAGTGCTGGACTCTATTCATGTGTCATTCAAATATGTTTATATTAATGGTCTATATGTATATTTAAATATATATATTTATGTATGAATATGTTTTATACAATAGTTTTGAAACGTTTCATTTACAAGAGGAAATTTGACTGCGTTTCAATATGTTAATGCATATATTAGTATATTCAAACATTTCCTTTAAATATTTTCGTTAAGTACATTCATTTAAATATTATTTTACCACACCATATGTAAGCATAATAGAAATGTTAATCGAAGAGTTTCTAATGGGAACGAACGGAAGCCAAGTGCAATAACATAAATTGGTTTATGTGCAAAGTTTATTATTTATAAATTGTTGTTTGTTGTTTAATAGACATTCATAGAGCGTTGAGTCTTAACTTTAGTTAATTGCACTAAATATTGGCATTGGAACTAGGCTAGACGCCTTTTCCATAGCTTGAAATGTTAATTTTTCAATGGGCTGTTTCTTCTTCTTCTTCTTCTCCTTCTCCTTCTCTTCTTCCCGCTTTGATCTACTGAATTTGAATTGTTTGTGTTGCTTTGTCGTCGTCGTCGGCCGTTGGCATTTACTTTCTAAAGCAGGAGATGGGATTGAAGTAGCACTGCCTGTACCTCACCTGGCGCTTGCTCTCGGGCATGCGGAAGAGCTCGTTCATGTTGCCGTAGGAGGGAGTGCGTAGGTAGGCGCTGTAGCTAAAACGGATTTATCGATGAAAAGAGAGAACTCAATTATATACCGCTGAATAGTTATAGCCTACGTGGGTCTGTACTGTGCGAACAGCATCTGCAAGCGGTCCATGGGCAGGTTGGGGTAGATCGCCTGGGCGGGCATCTCGTACCCGCCGTAGGCCGCACGCACGTCCTCCGCATCCTGCTGATCCAATCCTTCAGTTTCCTACGGGCGAATGTTAACAGAGCTAGTTAGACAAAAGTTCGACAAGAGTTAGTCCAAGCGTTACTTACAGCAGCCGCCTCCGCCGTGGAGGGCCGCGCCTCATTCACTGCGAAGAACATGCTAAGCAGCACGCCGTAGCACAACAGAATCTGCACGAATTTCATCATGTTTTATTTTATTTTTTTAAGGTTGTTAAGCTGAAAATACAAAGGGAGTAAAAAGGATTTTTAGAAGCATTCATTCACTATAAAAAAAAATATATAAAAAAAACATATTTTCATAGTTATTTTTATTAATGTTCGAAAATGTTTGAAATATTAGATTATATATAATTATTAAAAAAAATTTTGGTTTTTAATATATTTCAATACAATCAGTTTGGATTTTGCATTTATAATATTTTATAAATATTTACTAAAAATGTATCTTCAATGTAAATAAAATGATGTATTATATATGTATTATAATTTATAATATATAAATAACTATTAAAATAAATACTAAATCTAAATATTTCAATCACTCGAATGTCGCATTTCTAGACCCGAAATCAAAGTGCAAAGTTTACATTCATCTCATGTCAAAGTGCTGCATAATTTCATTGAAAGGACAAAGGACAATCAGAGCAAATCTGCTTTGGCTAAGCTGTCCGGATAATGGCTCATAAGCAGGCAGTCCGACAGGACACGGACACAGGAACAGGAAACAGAACACTTGTTGCCACAAACGTGACCTGCATTGCATTGTATAATTGTGGGCGGGGCGGGCGCAAACAAGCTGCAGCATAAATGCATTTCCGCAATTAAAATCGGATATGAACTTGAAAAGCACAATAGGCAGAGACAGACAGAGAGAGAGAGAGAGAGAGAGAGAGAGAGAGAGAGAGAGAGAGGGAGGGAGTCGCAAAAGTGCAACATGCTCGTTGCCATAGCCGCCACGTGCGGCTCTAACAACTAGACAAGAAAATGTTTTCCAACTTTAATTGAATTTGCGCCGTGAACGTGATTCAAGATACGGTCTGTAGGAAGACCTTGAAAGGGCTTCCACTTTATTTGCATTAGGGGTGTTCCCTTTGTGAGCGATTACGCACTGAACCATTTTACTCCCGAACAACAGCTGTGCAGCAATCAAACCTTGACCAACAATTAATGCATTAAATAAAACAGATTCTAATTGTGTTCTAAATAAATCAGTTTAAAAATAAATTACTGGAATACTTTGCTATTTTTGGTCTTTAGTTTTCGACCCAAAAGTGTCCAAAAGACCCCACTGTGCGTTGTCCAGCAAAAAATATATAAAGGCGTTTATTACCACAAAAATTAGTTGCTGATAATCAAGCATTTACACCTCTAATTCAATAATAAAATAAAACCAATCAATCAAATTGAATACCCTGTTTTTCTACAAAAAAAAGTGGGGTATATAGGTTGATAGACTGGTACGTGTTGAGCACATAAATATAGATGACATTGAGATAGTTATATTGAGAGTTCTAACTCTGTTTTTCTAAAAACTGTTTTTATACTCTGTTTTTAAGTGGAAAATGGGTATATTAAGTGTGCGTCGGGTTACCTTTTAAGAAGCTTACTTCAAGAAATATCGAATACTTTAGATCTATTTGGAATGGGAAATTTCATAGTGTCTAATAAACATATTTAATACATATTTACTTATATTCTGTTTCTTTATAGGATGTAGTATATATTTTGCTATTACCTTATATGATACATTACACACTTAAAGCTTCTACTATATCATGTATTAAATAAATGATAGACTGATATATTGATAGATAGGCTTAATTGTAAGCAACAAAATATAATTGGTCTAAATTGTTGAACTGAAACAATGTAGATGGGGAGATAAAAGAACAGTGAAGATGAATGATATATTCGATATATTACATAAATCATATAAGGTGGAAAATAACTTACGGAAATCACCGCAGATCAAACAAACCTTTTTAACTCATCAATCAGACACATAAAGCTTCTGTAGGAACTGACAACAAAAATCACATTTACTTAAAAATCTATACAAATTTCTTATGAATTTTGTTCTGATACGATCCGATATTGCAATAGAACAACCATCCAGCTGATGATGCAAGCAATATTACTCAGCCAGGTGGCAGTGCTGCAATCGAGCAGGCCAAAGGGTTTGATTCGCATAGGAAAACAAGTGACTTGTAGAGCAAATAGATCACACTGAAAGAAATAGTATGGTATGTAGAGAATGTGAGTAGAGCGAGTGGGGAGTAGCTACCCCTCTTGAGAGCACTGTATCTGGCTGATCGAGCTCGTAGTGTTGTCGCAGCAAAGTCAAAGTCTTTTGGTGTTCATTCATAGTCCAATCCAGGATCAGATCGAGAACATAACCATCAATCGCAAACACCGCATATAGACCGTAGCTCACAATCTGATAGATCCTGGGATAGCTTCGAAAGACGCTGATGTAGTAGCCCAGAGCCGATGCTGAGACAATCAGCGAGAGGCGATTGGTCAACATGATCACGTCGTAAGCAGCGGTCAAGCGTTCCATAAGTGAGCTCAGTTTCAGGTGCTGCCATCGCAGATGCTGCAGTTCCACGGTATCCGCCGGCGAGTTGCCCCTGACCAGACGCCTTAGGTGGCTGTTGAGGCGCATGTAGAGTCGGCATATGCGCCAGCTGAGCAGGAAGTGCAAGTGCATTGTCACGTCCTGGCTGTCCATAGCCAGGACATCGATGACAAGTAGCAGCGAGTCCACAAACATATTATCCCCCTTCAAGCCGAAGAATTGCAAGGCGATAAACGAAAAGCTGAATAGGAATACGATGAGCAGCCACACGAGGCAATTCTTGACCAGGTAGATGCACCGCAAGCGCCGCATGTCCTGTTTGTCCTGCTTATCCTGCCTCGCCCAGCGATATCGATAGAACCCGCTTAAGGATCGCAGCTCCTGGCCAATGCTCCTGGTCGCCCGCTCTCGCGACACTCGCTGCAAGATGCGCAGTAGACAAACAACGTTGTTGACCGTGGAATCCAATTGGATTGTTTCACCTGTTACCCCGTCCACGCTCACTATATCGCACCAGACCCAAACCAGATCCGTTACTGCAATTCCGAAATGTAGCACGTTGGCCACACAGGCGATAAGCTGAGTCCACTTGGTATTCTTGAACAAACGCTGTTTAAAGTCGTAGCGATAGCTCGTTACACCGATGAATATCGCATAGCGGGCAAAGAGCTCATAGAGCCAGCGCTGTAACCGACGCGCCACCATCACTCGAACACTGATTGAGAGCAACTAACGGAACGCAGCAATATATGAGAGCTGTCTAGACGTCGAATCAATAGTCCTGAATATATAATGCGATATGCACAGTTGCGTGCGGCTGGGCAGCGATTAATCAATTAATCAAAATATTTTCCATTATGGAAATTCACAATTTATCGAGTATTTGATGCATTTAGATATCGAAGGTTGGAAAATATTTTACAATATAAAATCAATGGATTAATTTATCTCATTAACAATACATAATTACAAGTAAGTAAAAATAAAATAAAAATTACGATGATAAGAATGACATTGAGACTTTAAGATCAATGGGAATGACAATGACAGAATGGCAATCAAATTTAATTCAATTAATCGAAATAAATATTTAGATATTATTTTGTTTGTTTTCCGAGATCATCCGATATTGTAGTATAACAACCATCCAGCTGATGATGCAAGCAATATTACTCAACCAGGTGGCAGTGCTACAAGTAAACAGGCCATAGGGTTTAATTTCCATAGGAAAACAAGTAACTTGTAAAGCAATCAGATCACACTGTAAGAAATAGTATGATATGTAGAGAATATGAGGAGTAGAAGGAGTGGAGACTAGCTACCCCTCTTGAGAGCTGCGTATCTGGCTGACTAAGCTCATTGTGTTGTCGCAGTAGAGTCAGAGTCTTTCGGTGTTCACTGATCGTATAGTCCACAATAAGATCGCGAAGGTAGCCATTCAACACAAGTAGGGTATAGAAGGCGCTGCCGGTAAACTTATAGATATTCGGAAAGCGTTCAGATATGCTTATGTAAAAACCCATAACAGCAGATGTAACAATAAAAGAAAGTCGATTGCTGAGCATGATTATATCGAAAGTCCCCGTCAAACGCTCCATTAAAGATGCCAGTTTCATGTGCAGCCGCCATAGACGATTAACTTCCAGTGCATCTACGGATGAGTTCCGTTCGACCAACTCCTTCAAGCGACTGTTGAGTCGCATATAAAGCCTACAAATTCTCAAGCTGAGCAGGAAGTGCAAATGCATTATGATCTCCTGTGCAGTCAAGGCTGCAGTTTTTAAGATTTGAATCGAATACTCGATAAATACATTTGTTTGCATTATATCTACGACTTGATAAGCAATGATCGAGAATATGAAAAGAAATCCTATGAATAGCCACATTATAAGATACTTCGCTAAATAGATGCGTCGTAAACGCCGTATATACTGCTTGTCTTGCTTTCTCACGCATTGGTATTGATGGCATCTACTCAAGCGCTGCAAATCCCCCACAATATTCCTAGTCGGTCGCTCACAAGGCACTCGCTGTACGAGGCTCAGTAGGCAAAAGATATCGTTAGCGGTGCAGTCGAATTGAACAATTTTTCCAGTGACCCAATCCACATTTAATTGGTCAAACCAGAGCCAAGCCAAATCCAATACTGTAACACTGACTAATATAATATTGGAGAAACTGGCGATGAGTTGAGTCCATTTAGTATTTTTATAGAGATGTTGCCTTAAATCGAAGCGATAGCTCGTGGCACCGACGAATATCGCGTAGAACGCAAAGAACTCATAGAGCCAATGTTGTAACCGACGTTCGACCATCATTCGAACACTGATTAACAGCAACTAACAGGACACAACCATTTATAAGAGCTGTCTAGACATAAAAATAATTGGTTCCAATATATAATTCTATAACACGGTAGCGTGCGAACAGACTGCGATTAATCAATTATCACATATAATTTCCATTACGGGAATATATCTAATTAAAAATATCAGCAATAACTATTCCAATAAAAATAAAAAGAAGAATACAACTATATAAACATCGACAATGACAATGACAATGACAATGACAATGACAATGACAATAACAATGACAATGACAATGACAATGACAATGACAATGACAATGACAATGACAATGACAATGACAATGACAATGACAATGACAATGACAATGACAATGACAATGACAATGACAATGACAATGACAATGACAATGACAATGACAATGACAATGACAATGACAATGACAATGACAATGACAATGACAATGACAATGACAATGACAATGACAATGACAATGACAATGACAATGACAATGACAATGACAATGACAATGACAATGACAATGACAATGACAATGACAATGACAATGACAATGACAATGACAATGACAATGACAATGACAATGACAATGACAATGACAATGACAATGACAATGACAATGACAATGACAATGACAATGACAATGACAATGACAATGACAAGTATGTTGTATTTTGAGGAATTTAAGATCCAAAATTACTTTTAATTCTGTTGTATTTTGAGGAATTTAAGATCCAAAATTACTTTTAATTCAAATTCTCTAATGAATAATTATAAATTATTTCGTTTCTTCTTCTTCATTGTCAGACAATGACAATGACAATGACAATGACAATGACAATGACAATGACAATGACAATGACAATGACAAGTATGTTGTATTTTGAGGAATTTAAGATCCAAAATTACTTTTAATTCAAATTCTCTAATGAATAATTATAAATTATTTCGTTTCTTCTCCGAGACCATCCGATATTGTATTAGAACAACCATCCAGCTGATGATGCAAGCAATATTACTCAGCCAGGTGGCAGTGCGACAAATGAGCAGGCCAAAGGGCTTGATTTGCATAGGGAAACAAGTAATTTGTAGAGCAATCAGATCACACTGAAAGAATAGTATGATATATAGAGAATGTGAGGAGTAGAGGAAGTGGAGAGTAGCTACCCCTCGTGCGAGTTGAGTATCTGGCTGGTCGAGCTCATAGTGTTGTCGCAGTAGAGTAAAAGTCTTTTGGTGTTCATTGATCGTGTAGTCTATGATTAGATCGAGAATGTAGCCATCCAGGACAAGTATAGCATAGAAGACGCAGCCGACAAACTTATAGAGATTGGGAAAACATTCAGATATGCTTATGTAATAGCCCATAGCAGCAGAAGTGATGATCAAGGAAAGTCGAGTGCTTAGCATGATTATATCGAAAGTCCCCGTCAAACGCTCCATTAAGGATGCCAGTTTCATGTGCAGCCGCCGTAGACGGTTAACTTCCAGTGCTTCCACGGGTGAGTTTCGTTTGACCAACTCTCTCAGGCGACTGTTGAGACGCATATATAGCCTACAAATTCTCAAGCTGAGCAGGAAGTGCAAATGCGTAGTAACATCCTGAGTATGAAAAGCTAGGACCTTGAGGATCAGAAGCGTATATTCTATATAAAGATTTCCTTGCATTAAATTCATGAATTGATAGGACATTATCAAAAACGCGCAAAGACTTCCTAATAAAACCCACATAACGCAACTTTTCACCAAATAGACTCGGCGCAAACGCCGCATGTCTTGTTTCTCCTGCTCATCTTTCCTTGCCCAGGGACTGGGATAGAGCTTGGTCAAGTATTCCAGTTCATGCTCAATGTTCCCAGTCGCTCGCTCACGAGGCGCTCGCTGCAAAAGGTGCACCACGCAGACGATATCGTTGACTGTGAAATCCAATTGGATTATTTCACCTGTGACCCGATCTTCATCTACGTAGTCGAACCAGAGCCAAACCAAATCCAGCATCGTAACACTGACTAATATAAGATTGGAGAGACTGGCGATGAGTTGAGTCCATTTCGTGTTCTTATACAGACGCCGATTAAAATTGTAGCGATAGCTCGTGACACCGACGAATATCGCGTAGAACGCGAAGACCTCATAGAGCCAACGTTGTAACTGACGCGTGACCATCATTCAAATACTGAAAGTCAGCAACTAGGTGAGTCGCCTATTTATAAGCAGGGAGGCCTATCTAGGAAGCTCATCTAGGAAGCCAATCGAATTACTCAATTGAATAATAACCTACACACTGTAATGACAATGACGATGTCTGTTAATGCCGGTAGGAGTACTAATAATAATTAAAAAGTTGTGATAACTTATAGTGAGTGAGACAGGGATAGAGAGAGAAAGACAGAGAGAGAGAGAGAGAGAAAGAGAGGACTACTTAACATTCGTTTCATATGCAATTTGCAATTTAGTTCGGTCAATAATTCAAGGAATCTGACCAGACAGGATAACTGCCCGCTGTCAGTAATTAGACTCGAACCGAAGCACTTATAAGTTAAAAGACGAAGAAGCTGTGACCAGGAGTCGAGCTGAGACTTCAGAGGTAAATACGTTTACGCCTCTGTGGAGACCAATTTGCAGGTCCTGATTTAAGTGGCTCACACACACACGCGTATCCCATCAGCTCTGACTAATTACGGGCATGCTAATGACATCATGGGCGAATGGGCGTGGCATCAAAAATGTCGCATGAATATGTGAGCGGGCGGTCATAAATTGACACAGGTAGCGCTCAGCAACAGGTCGGTGTGTGTGTGTGTGTGTGTGTGTGTGACACGGGTATCAAAAAACCAAATACGAAACCGAAACTCAATGAGGCAAGCCGTAAATGTTAATGTCTCCTGCCACAAGCGACATCAACGTGCCACAGAGTCAACTGTTGCAGCAGCAGCAGCAGCAGCTCATAAACTGTGGCAGCTGCAAGAGTTTAAATAGCTAAATTATCTTTTCTCCTTTTTTTATGGTTACTCAACATTCTTGATGCTGCCTGGATTTTATGCAACCAAAAGAAAATTAGAATCTAACCAACTAGAAAATGTGAATTGCTCTTAAAAGAAAATTAGATTGTATAATTCAAAATGTGAAGATAGTTTATTAAAGTCTAGTTCAAGGAAATACAGAAAATTATAAAAAGATAATTACGCATTGAAGAATTATAATTAGATAATATTTAGGATGAATATCTTCTGTAATATACAGATTGGACAAATTTCTGATTCTAATATATATTTTAATAAAATTCAAAATTCACTACTATCTCAAAAAATGGGGTAAATATTTATACATAAATTATTGGAAATTATATCAATAAGAACAATCTAAAATTTCAAAGCATACTTTTAAGGGCAGTATCTTCAAACATATATTAATTGTTTGCAAAAACTTATACACAGTTAATTTGCCAGTCAAATATATAGAATAAATAAATTGACTAAAATATATTACATTGCATAAATTGTATTTATTTCCCATTAAAGGAAAACAATATAGATAGATATTAGCAATTTTTGAAAATTTAAAAATAAAAATCAAACCTTGAAAAATTGTTTTTTTTTTTTTTTGTTTTTAACTTGACCTCAATTATGCATATCCAATTATCCATTAGTATATTTTTTTATTATTTTTTTTTTTACTCAAACCTATCTATAACTGGCTCTACCGCCTAACTTATAAAACCGCTAAGCCCCGTCATAAAAATGCATAAACCAAAATCCAGGTACAAATGTTTGACATGAAAACCGGCGCAACTCTCACGCATGCAACAGCCGATACCAAAGGCATAGATAATTATAATGCCGCATATACATATGTAGAGATACATATAGTAAATGGGACAGCAAGTCATAAAACGCTTAATAGATATAGAAACGACAAAAAAAAAGTGCCAACACATAGTCAGTTCGGTTGGGTTCGAACGCGCAATAAATAAAACTAATAACACGCAATCGAGCAGCGAGGGCGGAGCAGGAGTTGGGTGCACTTCAGACGCTCAGGCGTTGGCAAACAGCATACGGTAGCCTAGCTAGAACTGGGAGATCAAGTGGAATAATAAGGCTAGGTGGGAGCCAGGGGGTGTGACTGGGCGATTGGGGTTGGGGTCTAGGGAAGCGAGCATAATCAGGACACTTTTATTGCGGCTGATAAATAATGCGTCAATGTTAATTGGAAATTTAATATAGGTAGAGGCAGACAGCAGACTGCAAAGGAAAGAGTGACAAAAAGAGAGAGAAAGAGTGAGTGAAAGAGAAAGTTGTAATGCAATTTTACACACAGCTCCCCCTCTCTCTCTGCGTTACTCCACAGCTTATGCAAAGATCTGCTGCAAGCGGCTTAATTTTGCAATTTTCGCACAGTTTTCTTTCAGTTTTCCTTCAGTTTTTCTCGAGTTTTTTGTTTTCTTTTGCGGCTGCTTTTAAATTAGCGTTGGCCGTTTTTCCCTCTTGTAGGCTGTTGCTTCTCGTGATTTATTTGACGGTCATGCGATACGTTGTTTGATGATAAATGAAAAATTATAAGACTGAGCCGCGCCTCGTGTCTGACGCACTTGTGACACGTTTAGTTGCCGCCCCAGCCCCGATTAACCGAAAATTCCCTGAAAGTGCTGTGGCTCCGCCTACGTTCCATTTGAAACTCGAAACTTATCTCAAGTGCTATCAAATTACTTTGCTAGTTGCGGTCCTTGCGGTTTCATGCTAACAATTGCAACATCAAAGGCTTGCGCGAAGGGACTCCCCATTAAAACTTGCAGTTACAAAATATTTGTCAAATTAAATGGGAGCTTGAAATAGAGAAGCTTTGCATTGGCGAAGATAACAAGGATTTCCCCACTTAAAACAGAATCTTTTGGCTTGGAATCAAATATCTGTCGGCACACTTTGAGATTTTAACAAGGTGTATTTAGGGGAAATTACTTTTGTCAGGCAGATGAAATAACTGATCTAATAATATACCAAGAAAGGCTAAATGCGATTGAAGTGAAAATAATGGGATAAATAAGATATAAGATATATTCAAAATATCGTCAGGCAGGCGAAATAACTGAGCTAATAATATACCAAGAAAGGATGAAGTCGATTGATGTGAAAATAATGGGGTAAATAAGATAAAGATATATTTAAAATATTTTTTCTGCTAAAAATACAATTTCAGAAAGATAATAATCATTTATTTCGAATACAGATTGGTGTAAAATTATATTTAAAAAAAATTATATGGAAATTTGTAGTCAAATTTGACTCTCCAAAAATATTTTTAAAAATATTAAAAAATAAATAAATAAAAATATTTATTTTTTCTAAATATATTTTAAGTTTTAACAAGTTATAAATAAAAACTTTTCATTGCAATTTTTTATTCTTTTTTATATGAATATTCGAATACGTTTTTTAAATGCATTTTTGCAATATTATTATTTTTAAATATAAACAAAAATTCTAGATAAATGTCTAATTATTTTTTAATTTTTTAAAAAATTTTACCAAAGATAATATTACAATAAAAATAATATAAAAGTTTTCTTCGGTAATTTAAACTAAACGAGAGTATTCGATATTTACATATATTTTTTATCTAAGCATTACAAGCTTTAAAATATATAAATATACCTTTTTGAATATAGAAATAAATCTTTGATTTCTTTATATTTAAAAATTTATATAAATACAATTTCCAACAATTGTTTTAAAGCTTGTAATGCTTAGATACAAAATATATTTCTAAATATTAATAAAAACTTTTCATTGTTTGTCTGTCAACAGTTGGCCCCACTTGAAAGTGCTCTGACTGACTTCGCTCCAGTTGGGCAACTAGGGTTCAGCTCTTCTTAGCATTCGCCATCAATTTGGACTTTCATCAGCTCTCGGCCTTCTAATTTTAGCTACCCTAAAGGCTTCCCTTGCCCCATGCCCAACTGAAATATTTGTATTGGAGCTTCTAATAAATATTAAATGCAATTTGATTGCGGTTTCTGTTCTGTTTCAAATCAAAGCAAATACGCCTAAAGAGAAACTATGTTCGCAGAAATAAAAAACGGAAATGATAAGAATACATGAAGTTTCCGTTTGCCATATACATCCACAGCAAGTGGCAGCAAATGATGCGAAGTTTTTCCTTTCTTTTACACATCATAAAAAATTCACATAATTTTCCATATCGTGGCCCACGCAACAGGCACCTTTAGCAGCGCTTTTCCCTGGCCCTGATTTTGTCTGCTGAGGAAGTTTTACAATAACCCCAAAAGTACATCTATTTTTGCTCAAACGCCTTTTGACAAGCAGTTAAATGGGGAATATTGATTGTAAATATTTCAAGAAAGCGATTTGAGCTGGGACGAAGTTTTACTTGAGCATAACTGAAAGACTGGAAGAGCTAGAGAAATACCGCATATATAAGAAAAAGTTTATCAGATCTACAATTATTTATTGAATTGTTTTATCAATTATTTAAATATTATTTATATAATTTTTGTATTAATACTTTCTTTATGCAATAATTCATATTCATATTCTTTAAATATTGCTCTCTCTCTCTTATTTCTTCTCTTTTCACCCATAAAGTTTCTTTCCTAAAGTATCGCTCAGCCAGTCATATTCAATGTCTTCAGCTTTACATGTATTCTTTCTCTTTTTATGCTGAATTTTTGCCCATGAATTTCAATTTAGGCAAAGGTAAAGCGCTGCCAACGCAAATGATTAATTGGCTACATTTGTCAACCAGTGTTAAAGCAGTTAGGAAACGCGAGTTTTCCACGTGCAGGAAAATGTCTAAGCGTCAATCTCTTTGACAAGCCATTTCTGAGAACAAACCTAAGCTTAATTTGATTATTGGACAATTAATAAGCTGCGAAAGGCTAAGCACAGGAATAACTCTTAATAAAATGCAGCATTAGCATTAGCTGTTTATATTTAGGATTTTATGAATGGAAAATAAATTTTGTTTTCAAATTAATTTCAAAATTTGGAACTGAAAGGCCAAGTCATAATTGGGATATGCTTATTTATACATCGATTAAAGATAGAAGAAATACTGAGGAAGATCTTTCAGGCAAGGAAAGCAGTGGAAATTACACTTTTGCTTTTCCTCAGTATATCTGATAAACAATATTTGATTGAACATTTAAAAGCAATTTTATGCACTCACAAAATTGTTAAATATATTTATATCTATGTATATATATTTTGTAAATTAGGATTAGAACTTTTTAAATAATTATATAAATGATTTATGTTTCCAAGTTAAATATTTTAAAATAATAAAATCATAATCCATTCATAGTCTTATATATACTCACACTTTGAATTAATTAAAAAACTTTTGTTAGTTTGGTGAAAACTTAGAATATAATATTTTCTTTTTGATAAAATAATAATAAAATAATTGAAAAAATACGAAAAGTTCAATTTAGCTATTTAATATATTCTGTAACACTTTTAATATTTGTAACTCAAGCGAATTAATTGAATTTATTAAATGTAATCCTTCTTATAATATACAAAATTTAACTCCTCAAAATTTCGAATAAAAAATCACCTCTCACACATTGAATACTTGTATCACGCTTGATTAACATATCGATTAAGAGCCGCTGATTTCAAGCAATTGCCACGAGATTAAGATAAACTCAAACAATAACTCGAAATTAGGTAAATACAATGAAAGCAACAAACTCACCGCAAGAATTCGAGGATATTGGGCTGGCTAAGCAAATAGCGGCGGCAAAATTTATTTCAGCCCAAAAACTGGAGCGCGAAAACGATTTCTCTGTTATATATCTCTCTGGATATATATGTATAAATATATTTCTGTGTGTGTGTGTGTCTCGCGGAATTGTTTAATTTATTGTACTGCAAACACAAATGAAATGCGATATTGTTGAAGAGGATCCGTTTGACTGTTTCGACTCGATGTGAACGCCAAGAAGTGAAATTGTGAACTCGATGTTAGCCATGGATGGCGCTCGGCTTTATATACAAAATAGCAGGCGCAGTCGAAGGCGACGAGAGCAGCAGCAGCAGCAGCAGCAGCAGCAGCAGGAAGCAGAAAAGGTGTTGGCATAGAGGGGGAAGGGGGCAACGCAGGTTTAGAGGGAATGTAGGGGAGTTGTTAGGGGTAGCTTAGGCGTACGGACTGCCTGTTGTTGCCGCCCCGCTGCAACAATTTCTGTTGCTGTTGCTGTTGTCGTATCGTTGCCAATGCTGCGTATGAGCAACGTGCGGCTTAAGAGCCCGATTATTCACCACACGCGCGCAGCTTGATAACCATGTACGTGTATGAGTGTGTGTGAGTATGCATGTGTTTCTGTATCAGTGTGTGTGTGTATGTGTGGGTGTGGTGAATAGTGTGTTGCTACCTGTTGATTGGCAAAACTTGTTGCATACTTGTTGGTGCCGTAAATCAATTGTAACCAGGGAACTCTAGTTCGAAGCGAAGATGAATGTGAACAATGGAACTAGTTTAATCATTAACCAGCTCATTAGGTATATTTGTCATTCAATTGATAACGAACAGTTGGGAATTCTAGTTAAAATATTGTTTTATTTTTATACCCTGAGCCCATTGAAAATGGGAAATCAGGGTATAATGGTTTTGTGAAAATGTATGTAACAGGCAGAAGGAGGCGTGCCACACCCCATAAAGTATATATATTCTTGATCAGCGCGACAAGACGAGTCGATATAGCCATGTCCGTCTGTCCGTCTGTCCGTCTGTCCGTCTGTCCGTCCGTCCGTCCGTCCGTCCGTCCGTCCGTGTGAACGCTGAGATATTTTTAAGTACGCAACGTAGAGACTTGAAATTTTACATGAATACTCGATAATACCATACGCTGCACAAGTTTATAAAATTTTTCCGATAACTCATTCCATTTCGATTTTATGAGCATTTATCGATAATTTTAATGTGTTTTTAAGGCTTGGTTTGAACATCTTTTGAGCTAAAGACTTCAAATTTGCTGTGTAGTTGCGTGTAATGAATACGGAGATAACGTTATCTTTAGATTTTGGATGCCACGCCCCATTCGCCCCCAATAGCCCCCTATTTGTAAAAAGCGCAAATCAAATACTAGAGACTTGTGCTTTGGCAAATACACACATATGAATGCCATAAATAAGTTGTGAAAGTTTGATGTACTTAGTCCATCGCTAAGAAAAGTTATTAAACAATTAAGTTTCCATAGTAATGCCCACATTGCAGCCCAAGCGCAGTCGCTACGTCAACTGCGCAGTTGGCAGAGCGCGCGCTTATGCGTGCGTGCATATGTATGGGTGTATGTGTTGTTTGTATGTGTGCATACAAAATCGTAGAATTATTTGATATTTGGCTCTTCACAGGGCTCAGGGTATCCCCTAGTCGAGCAGTCTCGACTAGAGCACTCTTACTTGTTTTATTATTATTTATTATTATCTCATTTATTATTATTATTATAATTTTATTTAGAAGATCATGAACTCGATGAAAATTTCAGTCAGTTCATTTATACACAAGCCTATTGAATGATTCATTACAATAGTTCAGATAGTTTAGAAGCTCATTAACATTAATATAATATTGAATTCGATTTCATAGTAGGATCCACTTCAATCATTATTCTGTAACCTAAAAGTTAACTAAAACTCTTTGACAGTTATTTACTTATAATCGGCGTAGTCTGTTCTTTTCTATAGTCAATTCACTACCTCATTTAGTTCCAGACTAGTTCATTTGAGCACACTATGAATTAAGCGTCATAGCGCTGCTCAAACAATGACGTCATATGATCAATACTTTGATTTATGAGTAGACTCTTAACCTAACATAACTCCTGATAAGGTAGACAAAGCTGTTTGATACTCGTTCGCGCAGGTAAGTGGCACTATCGGTTTTTTGTAGTTAGCCTGAGTTTTAAATATATAAAATGCTTTCGTATAATAGTTGTTAAACATATTTTCCCGTTTCCCTAAATAGGACTTAGATCCAACTGAAAATTTGAAAAAATAGCTCGAGGATTTTCTTATTTATTTATATTAATTTTATAGCCATAATTTTTGTTGGCAGAGTGCATTGTAGTCATGCACTCCCCATTGGTGTATTTCTACTAGTTATTATTTAGGAAACGTTGCACGCAGCTCCTGACTGCACTGCAACATAAATTTGTATTGCAACATCGTTAATTTCGCACATATTGGCCAATAAAAGTTGGCCAAGAGGCAATTAAAGTTGGCCCTAACGAGCCATACGTGCGCTGCAAAAGCAAAAACTGATCGAATCAATCGAGCTGAAACACCTTGCATTTATTTAATGCTATGCATTGATTCCTGTCGGCAAACCGAAGAGGGGAGGGTTGGAAATATGAAACAGTATTTTAAATAATCGGATAAAAACTAGAGGAAGAAGGAATTTAAAGTACTATACAAAGTTTTATATAATACTTATACCATTTATATATATTTATTTAAAAATTAAAAAATTAAATTTTTAAATATTTAAGTTTTAGGCAAAACTAAAAATGTTTTTTTATTTATCTATTTTGTATTTTTGCCGAATTTTATTGTAAAATAAGTGGAAGTGGATGGCTAACAACTGACGAATTTAAGGCAATTTTTTAAGGTAGCTTAAATAATAAAAATATATATAAATTATAAATGTGGGAAGTTAATGAAAGATCATTATAAACAGACAGTCTATATAGACAGATAGCACTAAGCCTGGTATGTTGACAGTAAAGTAATTTTTTACTATTTTCTAGTTTGATGTGCTTGAAGATTACTTTGGGGATTGTTAGTATGTTAAGGTCTCTTCGTAAGACTTGGACTTGAGCATGTCATTCTGCGCCCTCCTTAGCAGCTTCGAGTGATATCACTGTATAGTTGTGTATTATTTTTATAATTTTCCCAATAAGTCTATGACGTAGTTCCAAATCGTTTTAGGAGTGAGAAACTGAAAATAAAATCACATATACAATAGTTATATGCCCAGCTCAGTCTCTATCTAAGCCAGTACCTATAGTCTCTTGTAATTCTAAAAATAATATTGGAATTGCATATCGAAATATCTGCTATATCTACTATATAACTAAGTGCTACTTCCGTTTGTGACAATCTCAACTAAGTACAACAAAGAGTATTATGGTTTTGCACCCGGCGTTGGCAGCGATGATAAGGCCAAAAGGTGAAATACAAAATACAATGAATGAATTATGGTGTGTATTTGTGTGTGTGTGTGCAGGTGGGTATTTGAGTTTTTATGGCAGCGTCAATCAATATTAAAAAGAGAATTAGCGTCCGACTATTGCAGCCCACAACGCAACAGCAAATCCAACGGCCTTTATGGATTATTGAAATGATATATGCCCTCTAATGATATAAGATATAAGATATATATGTATATAAGCATGTAAATTATAATTTATGAGAGAGTGTGTATCAGATGAAAAGTAGCAGCTGCAACTCTATTAATTAACCAAGTCGAACTAAGTCTCATTTCTTTGCATTAATTTAGAAATTGATTTTCAGTGAGAAGACTATTAGGAGTAAATTCTTTGTTTGTGGGTATATATCAAAATATCTATTCATATTTCTTCTTTCATAACGTTTTGAAAGAAAAATAACTTTTATGAAAGAAACTGATACAAGAGACAACAATAAGTTTAATTCCAACAAAGTGATCAAACGTGAGTAAATAAAATATGATTATCATGATGACCTGAGAAAACTCTCTCAATCTGTTCCATGACTAGTCTTGACTTAAAATCTATTAAGTATACCCTGTGATGGTTACCCTGTGACTCTCACTTAGTTTCAAAAAAGTTGATGTAGTTTAATGTATAGTCTATTTTCCATGTCAGTATCTCTATACATCTTAAAGATTACTATTCCAATAACACGCTCGGTTAGGTTTGTATTTGTATATTTATTACACAGAGCAGAGCTGCAGCGATAAGTACAATTTGGGTATACACGTTCATACATACATATAAATATCTATATTATAATGTTAATTACAAAAGGGTTTTCAGTTACAATTCATGTTTGACAGATGCTTTCAGTTAATCACGCGAACAACTTTCATAGCAGCCAAGGAAACGCAATGCTCGAAATGAAGATGTCAAAAAGCTGGAGCCGAACCTGGAGCCAATTTTCGATTTGTTTTGTTTTGTTTTGTTTTGAATGGAGTTTCAATTGGTTAGGTTGAATAGTTGGTTGGTTGGATGGTTGGATTAAAAACAGCTAACGGCATTAAAATAGCAGCGCCAATATACGCGACCACCTCCATTGGCAACGTGATGGATGCGCCTGAGGCCGGGACTAGCACCAGGACCAGGACCAGGACCAGCTCCAGGTCCAGCTGCAGCCGCTGACGCCGCATCGATGCCGACTGCAGTTGTGCCGGCTCTTCTCTGAAAGCTCTTTGCCATTAACTGAAATTTTCTTACACCATTTGCCACATGCTAATTGATATCTTTTATTGCATATTTTGGTTTCAATATCCAACTTACAGTTTCGCCCGTTGCGCGATTTATCTGATTTAGATCTTTGAAGTCGTAATCCATCATCACGCCAGGATCGTCGTCGCTGTACATGTGAAAGCTGTGTCCACTCATTGGCTGATTGCCAGCTATTCAAATATATATATATGAATATATATATGAAATTCAATCTAGATTTTTCACAATCTCCTACCTTCCTCTGTTGCATGCAGCTGCTGCTGCTGTTGCTGCTGCAAAGCATTTCTGTAGTCCGTGGGCTTCACCTGTACCATGTTCTTATTCGCATAGAATTCGCCTATGCGATGACCCTCGCGTTCGTTCTCCAGCGCGTGATGCAGTGCCACCATCAGACGATCCAGCAATAGGGCAGCGCGCTTCGGCACCACCATCTAAGGAATGAATGGAGGAGATATTTGGATTTGGAATAAAGTTATGGCTTCACAACTTAAGAAAGTGAATAAACAAGTTAAGAGATAGGTCAACAGATCAAAAAGTATTGTATGCCTCCGAAAATATATTCATCTCTATATGAACAGTTTCTATGGGAACGAAACAACTCACGGAATAAACCGAAATTTATATTGTAAAAGGAGCAGATTGAATGGAGTCTTCGCCATATTGGCAATGTTCATAAATTAATAGTTAAAATTATAAATAAATTTTAAATTTCAATAAAAAAATTAAACAAACAAAAAATTAGGTTATTTATTGTATATGAATAAGAACTTCTTAATTTATGATCAAAAATAATAATGCATCACGATCATAATATATGCGCATATCCAACTAGCTATAGCTTCGCCCATATCTCTTAGTAAGGAACATGTAAGTTTACCAAAATTGTTGCAAACACGATTATTTGATAATAGTCTGCAACACGTGAGTTAGCGTGGCAAGTTAGATGCAGGCTTCGGTTACGGTTACATGGCGTATACGCAATTTACTGAACGCCCACAAAGCAATTTTTTTCATGTTTTTTTTTTGTTACATTTTCATTTTCATTTTGTTGAACTTGACAAAGTTTTGAAACAACGTGACGTCAGCAACCACAAAGGCAGCCGGCGGAGCTGTAGTTGTTATATGTACGTACACCTGTAGATACACATTTTTTGGAAGCGCCCGTTGCGATATCAAAGCGAGGTAACATTATCACCTGCAGGGCAAGCAATCAAATGCAAAATATACATTTACAAACAGATTTCGTGCGTAAAACGAGACACAGTTTTGGGTTTGACCAAGGGCCCACGCAGGTTCTCGAATTTTCGGGCGGGTTGGGGTGGCACTGTCGCAGGCAGGGGGCGTGGCAACTGGGGTGACTATCAACACTTACCGGGTACTCATCATAGCTCATGTCAGCCGCATCGTTGGGCGCACTGAAAATCTCCTCCGGCTGGCTAACGGTAGTCGGTGCGATGGCTCGCTTCTCGAGTGGCAGCAACTGCGGCTCCTGCTCCTTCTCCTGCCCCCCGTCCACGTCCAGGTCCACGTCCACGTGTCGCCTGTGCGCAGTGGCGCCCATCAGTTGCCGACACATGTGCAGCTCGAAGCTCTGGAGCAGGACGAGCAGCACAATCAGCAGGCCGGGCAAATAGTTGCGGCTTCGCCAGCTGCCGCTGCCGCCGCTGCTGCTGCTGCAGCTCCTGTTGCACCTGTTGTCCGGCTGCAGGCGGCGTTGGCGTCGCAGCATGTCGATGGATGTCCTTGTAGCTGTAGCCAGGTATCCCTAATTAGCAGCAGTTCCTTCCTTCCGTCCTCCTCGGGATTTGGGCTTGCACTTGAGCGCACTTTGAAATTTCAACTGAAACGTTCGCTTGATGCGCTGCCCGCTTTTATAGACGAATCTTTGCTGCCTTGCCGCCTTCAGTCATTATTTGAGTTTTTTGCTGCTTTTTTTCTTCTTCTGATTTACAGTAATGAAACATTACAAACGCTTGTTAATCGTCTCTCAAGTGTGTAGGCGAGCGACGGTCGAGGGGGGCGGGGCAACAGTGAAATGCTTTTTCAATCTGAGATTTACGTCCGAGTGCGAGTCCTTGTTGTTTTTGTTGTAATTATTGAACATAAAAATGCCATGTAGAAGCCTGCAGCAGTGTGTGTTATTAACACACACACACACACACACACACACGCACACGCGCACGTACACGCACTCACACCCACCCACACATACACACACGCACTCATACTTGTTGCAGCCAATTGATCCTGCGTGCCTTTTTCATCTCTTGGCCGGCAACTAATGAGCAAAAGTGCGCTGCATGATGTCCTGTTGCTCGGCAAGTGCGCGGGCGAAAGGATTTGCATGTGCGCCTTGCACAAAGTCTTTCGCTAATACTCTTGACCCGTAAGCTGTGACGCACACTTGACTTAAAAAAGAGCTTCCTTCTCCTTACAAGCGAACCCAACTCGATCTTTGCGCACAACTGTACATGGATACACTACACTAAATTATAGTTCAATATATTACTCTATTACACAGAAACAACTCCCTCACACACACTCACACACCTGCACAGCGGGCGCTTGTCCGCCGAGTTCATTGGCCATAAAAACCTATTTGAATCCGTTTCTTGACTCCACAGAAATCCATTCGTTTCTATGCACTTATGTTTATTAATTAAGTCACATTCACTACACATGCAAATCATAATTATAACAGTAAATGTTCATGCTCCTTCCCCATAACCGAAAAAAAGGAATAACAAGCATTTAGTAAAAGCAACAACTGTGTAAAAAATAACTATATAATATTGCAATAAAAACAGTCGGCATCTATGACTGTTGTGTTTTGTTATACTCTTGTATAACTGTGCTGTAATAAATATATATATTTTGTCCACGACTTAAAGTGATTTGAAGACCTGCATTGCGGTTCGCCCATCCATTAATCTTTAATTCATTGGACTTATAATTGCTAACAAACTGTCATCTTCTATATAAAATAACATAATATATAGCTACATGAGATAGAAAGAGAGAGAGAGAGAAAGAGATGAAGAAAATATTAATCAATTTCAGATTTTCACAAAATATTATTTTTCCCCTATACATATGTATGAGTCAAAGAATATTTGCTAGACTGTTTGAATTATTAGATTAGTTTTTAGAGAAACTAAGTCAAGAAATGGGTGATAAAATGGTAACCGATATTTTACTATTATAATTTACTATTATAATATATAACTTAATTATTTTATTAATATATTCTTTTTATTTTTTTATGTGATTTATATATAAGAAATAAAATAATATTTAAATAAATTGATAATTATATGAGTTTTAATTTTTAATCATATTTGACTTTTTTGTCATTAAATAAAGCAAGATTTTTTAGAATATATTATAATTATAAATTTTTTCTTTAAATATTCTGTTATTATCAATGTTTTTATTTAGAATTTGTTATATGCTTATTACAATTATTATTATAAAAATACGCTACTGTTAAATAATAATTAATAATTTAGTTTATAATTAGTTTATAAGTCCAATTTGAAATATTTTTATAATTTCAAATCTATAATCAATCCAAATAATGCTAATTCAAATTTCAAATTTGCCGTACACTCATATTTACAGCATCCCTGGCAGCTGTCAAGATGGCCGTTGTGCGCCTTTTGCAACACTGCGCCAAAGCCAGCGCAACGAAAAATGGAAAACAACAGAGAGCAAAGGCGCGAGAGCCAGAGAGAGAAAGAGAGCGAGAGCGAGTCAGTGAGAACGTTTGCTGTGGCGTCTAGCGGGCGGCCTGGTCCCGCACAGCATCCAGTGTTTGGTGGGCTGGCAATAGCAGCAGCAGCTGCTCCAGGTAACTGATACACGAATAACAAGGCTCGTCGAACGAGTGGCCAGAGACGAGGGACGAGGGACGAGGTGTTGGCCAAACAAGAGACAGTTGTGTGGAAAATGTGTTGTATTGAATGTGCAATGAGAAAGTGCTTGCTGCAAAATGTGGCACACAAACAATTAATGTAAAATGAATACAAAAACAGCGACAACAAACAGAGCAACAACAACAACAACTAAAATGTCAAGGACTTGAACAAATCGCAAGAGACGAGATTTTAACGCCCGGATTTGTTTCAATCAAAAGGTGCTAAAATGCGTGCCTACTATACTACAAAGGATAACCGAAAATACGGTGATATGAGCTATGAGTAAGTATGAGTGCGTGCATGGTTGTGCTTGTGTGCGTGTGTGTGTGTGGAAGAAGCAATTCGTAAGCCATTTGCACGTTGAGTTTATCCCTCTGTGTTTACCCAAGCGAAAATGCCATTTGAAGCATCAATTGAATAGAATTGTAATGCAAACAGAAATCCATTTCAAATATGATTTTTCTTAAGCCGCAAGCAGCGAAGTCTACTTTAGAGCATCCACAAATATTAGATATGCCTGTAACTGCCACATCTGTGTGAAGTAAATGATGCAAAAAGCATTGCCTACTTTTAGGCTGATTGAAATAAAATTCAGATTTTAATTTGCACTCAAGCAGTTGTGCATGGAATAAAGATGGAATAACTGGGAGATGTTGTAAGAGATATATATGAATAAATATAATGATTAATTTCAATTGGACAGTTTATGTAGAAATATGTAGAATAGAAAAATGACAATCAATTTATTTAAACAAATCTATAGGTTTAATTAGATTGGTTGCTTTACAGACAAACCTCATATATCGGTACAGTATATGACGTTACTTTGAACAGATGACAGATTGTATATGATATCATTTGAATGAGTGCATAGTTCTCGATACTTTTGAGACCACCCTCGTATATGCCAGCTAGAGCTTTACATTTGCATACTCTTAGGATAGTTTAAGATGAGCTGAGAGAGCATTGGTATTCTCATTTAAATGAAGTGCAAAGTGAAGTGACTGAATCATTAGTTTATAGTGTCAAAATAGTCCAAGTGACCCCTTGTACAAAGGTGAAATTATAGTCTAGATTAGTCTTAAAGGTGTTATATATTAGCCAAATTGTTTGTCTAGCTGATTTAAAAAAGCTTAATAGAGCTTAAACAAATGCTAAAATTGAGATGTATCTAAGAAATTAAAGACAGACGTATTTAGTGAGATTGCTAAAGCCAAAGTCTTTAGATATGCATCTTATTAATTTCTAATTAAAGAGAGAAACTTTTATATAATAGTCAATAAGTTCGTCTATAAGTTTAAAATACATTTTCGTCTAGTACAGAACGAGTCTGAAGTTTGTTACCCAATTGGAAATTTATTCAATAACTTGATATTCAGTATGTTTTAAGCCCCCATGGTACTTAGAGCTGGTTAAAGACGGCAATTCCTTAAGAGCAGTCCTGAGGCCAGTATTTATTTTTTATGTATTAGCCTTGAATAGTTAACATATGCAAGCATAGACTGCAGTAATGTTATGACTAACTATAATAAACCCATTATCGATAAGGATATCAAGAATCCAATGCAGAGACTGAAGAGAATCAAATTACACTTCAAATTATAATTGACATTTATAAAATGACAAATATCATGAGAGTAGTACACATGCAAACTTAAATCATATTTGTATACACTTTAAATTTGTAAAAGATTTTCTATTCTCCTTTTTCGTTGCTACTCCAAAGTGCAGTAATAAATTTGCGCCTGCTTCCTAGTTGCATATGCAGAAGTCAAGTCCTTAAATAAAGACACATATTTACATATATATTTATATATATATAAACATATAGCTCTGTGCATTTATCAAAGAAAACATTGACAACATCACGTCCTTGTGCTCGTAAAAAAAAGGGCGACTTCGACTTGTTCGTGCCTGGTTCATCAAAGGATGCTTAAGGTGTAAGTACAGCTCGCCTCGGTGAATGTGTGTGTGTGTGTGTGTATGTGTCTGCGTGGGTGAGTGTGTGGGTGTGTGTGTGTGTGCTGTACATTATATTGTTTGTGGCTTTAATTAATGATATGTCAGCATCAAATATTGCAAACTATGGACAAGCTTGTTGAGACACAGCAAGAAGACAATGAACCTTTGCCTATTCGGCATTAAGAAGTAGCTGAAAAAAGGCTACATTTTTAGCTATACAAATTGATTTTAGTTTAATGTATATTTTTATGGAGATAAGTTCCTTTAAATGAAGGTAAATTGCAAATCTAAATGTGAAATAGTTTTTCTAAGATAATGATGATATGTAGATTATATATATTCAATATATAAATCTAGATATACTGTTCGAGATCCGTTAAGTAATACAGAAGAAAATAAGAAACATTAATTGGGAAATAGTCAAAGTCATGCATTTTTCATTCATTTTAGTATATTCTAGGAATATGCCGATTTCCTAGATATTTAAAGATAATCATGGGAGTCGAGCAACCCTTAAACTTTCTGTAATTTTTACAATCTTTCAAAATGAAACGAAACATTTGTTGTTTGTCTTTGCAGAAGTAAATATCTGATGGATCCGAAGTACATGACTAAACGCGATCTACAACACTACTACAAGTACTACAACATGACCCGGAACCGTGGGCAGTTCAAGAAGATTGTGATCATCATATTTTGCGTGTGCGTCTTCACCTACTTGTTCGTGGACTACAACCTGAGGACGCAGCTGCTCCGGCTGCGGGATCGCTTCGACTTCATAGCGCGCATCGACGACGAGTACAACGTGACCCAGGCCTACTTCATAGACACGCCCGGCTGTCGGATGCCCCACTTCCAGGTGGTGGACGACAACATAGCGCAGTTTCTGTTCAGCCCGTCGGAGGTGAAGTGCCCCAAGCCCCTGACGCGGACGAGCGACACGGTTGCCGGGCAGCTGCTGCTCAACCTGGATGCCCAGGAGCAGCTGAGGCATTACAAGATCAGGGACCTGTCGGAGGTCAGCTGTCACTACAACGAGATACGTCGACTCTCCGACAAGAAGAATCAGCTGCAGCCGGCCGTGCCCCTCCAGCTGGCTGAGGTCATGCAGCTGCCCAGAGACCTGGAGTTCATGTGCATGAGCTGCAAGGACGCCGCTGGTTCCGAGATCTACTCCGACTGCCACTTCTTCGTGGTGGACAAGCCCGACAACGGAACCACGCACAGGAGGAAGTTCTTCAAGCGCGTGAGCTTCAATAATCACAATATTAACAACAGTAACGACAACAGCTCCTCGCAGGAGCGACTCTCGGTCATGGTGCTGGGCATCGACAGCGTCTCGCACCTGAATTTCCTGCGCCAAATGAATCGCACAGCGAACTTCATAAGGCGGAACCTGTCGCACGTGGAGTTCTGGGGCTACAACAAGGTGGGCGACAACACGTTCCCCAACCTGATTCCGCTGCTGAGCGGCCTGGACGACCAGGAGCTGAACATATCCTGCGTGGCGCCCATGGCCCAGCCCAGCTACGATGGCTGCACCTTCCTGTGGAAGCGCTACAAGCAGGCGGGCTACAGGACGATCTTCGCCGAGGACGTGGGCTCCCTGGCAGTGTTCAACTTCGGCGGAAGCGGCTTCCGGCGGCAGCCCACGGACTACTACTTGCACACCATGATTCTGCAGATGGAGGCGCAGATCGCCTCCAACTGGGACACTAACGTGAAGATGTGCATGGGCGGGCGCAGGACGGCGGACGTGCTCTTCGAGTACCTGCGCAAGTTCGTGCCGCGGATGCAGCGGGAGCTCTTCTTCTCCTTCTTCTGGTCGGTGGCGCTCACCCACGATCACTTGAACTCGCCCCGGCTGCTGGACCTGCAGCTGGCGCTCACCTTGCAGCGGCTGCAGGAGTCGGGCGTGCTGAACAGGACGCTGGTGCTGCTGATGTCCGACCACGGCCTGCGCTGGGGCTCGTTCCGCAGCACCTACCAGGGCATGATGGAGGAGCGGCAGCCTCTGCTCATGGTTCTGTATCCGAACTGGCTGAAGCAGCGCTACCCGATGGCCGTGGCCAACCTGGAGCTGAATGCCAAGCGCCTGATCACGCCCTTCGATCTGCACGCCACGCTGCTGCAGCTGCTCGACATGCGCAACCTGGAGCCGGAGCGACTGCAGCAGGGCGCGGCCGAGCTGCAGGACGCCGACAGCACCATGCAGCGCGGCATCAGCCTGTTTTTGCCGGTGCCGGTGGAGCGGAACTGCGAGCAGGCCGGCATCGCGGCCCACTGGTGCACTTGCTACCAGCGCAAGGAGCTGCCGACGAACGACGCGCGCGTCCAGCGCGCCGCGCGTTTCCTGGTCCGCCTCATCAACGAGCGACTGTCGGCGCACTCGCAGTGCCGCACGCTCTACTTGAACTCCATCCTGCAGGGCTTGATCGCGGCGCCACACAAGAAGATCGTCAAGGATATCACCAGCGATTACGGCGTGGACATTACGCTCCGGTTCCAGACGAAGCCCGGCCTGGCCGTCTTCGAGTCGACGGTCCGCATGACTGGCTACACGAGCGCCCTGACCGGCACGATCAGTCGCATTAACTTGTATGGCAGCCAGAGCTACTGCATCAAGGACTCGACCCTCAAAATGTTTTGCTACTGTCACAGATAAACCCGTTAAATTCGCTCTACTCTCAAGACTTTTATGCCCAATACGTAGCCTTAGACGTTTTATTAACACACCCCCACACACACATACATCTAGCCTTAACGTTTAAACAGTAAATAAATAATACACGTATTTCTATGAAATATTTAGCGCAGACTTTGTATAAAGTTATATTCAAATTCAATTGAAAAAAAAAACAAAAAAAACTAACTTAGGAATCTCGCCAGGTCTTGCGACAGTTCGAACATTTATGTTAATTTAGTGACAATAAAAATTAAACTTCATAAAAACACAGTTAATGGCGATTTCTTTTTGAATATAGCAGGAAGTGAGGAAATTTCTATAGGGAGTGCCAGACTAGACGACAGCGTGTCCATGGACCTTTTGAAGCATACTACATATCTGCATCTATGCATACACAATCCCAGTTTCATATTAGACATATTCATATATTAATATGCCCAGATATTACAGTTTTAAAGTAATCCATGATCAAAAAACTGGACTTGCGTATAAATGCTATGTTGGCATTTACAAATAATGTCGTCTCTAGGTCTTATAATTAAGTTTTCAAATTTTTAGAAATATCTAGTGATATATGCGAACTAAAAATCCATATTTGCCAAGGACTAACAATATGTTTTTCAGTGGAACAATTTTATATTACAGACATTTACTTATATACATGACTATACATTCCTTCAATTAATTGAATGTTTTTCAGCGGAACAACTGTATATTACAACATTTTATATTACAAATATTTAGTTATTTACACTACTCAAAATTCCTCAATTCTCCAAGCTTCAATTACTATCCAGTGGAGCAAACTCCACTCTGATATAACCAATATCAATGTAGCTGGTATCATTGAGTGGCTCCCATTTCAGCTGCAAGTTGGAATGCTTAAAGCATTGAGCTATCTGTAATATAAAACACATTTGATAATTAAGCAAACTATAAGGGAAATAATACCCACTTACCCGTTGATGGCATTCGCCTGTGTTATGGCAGTGTAGGATCAAGGGACTGGAGCGCCTGCTCAACACAGTCTCCATGTGCCGCCTGCTGAACTCGAAGAAGTCGTCATACAGCTGCATGCCAGAAATATTTAACACTTGCAGCGAGTCGCATTTGCCGACCATTTGCCAGAGCTCTGTTTCCGAGCGCCAGATCTGAAAGCTAATCAAATCCAATTGCTTCAATTGGGGCCAATTTGTGAGCACTGCCTCCAATTGAGTGGCTTGTAAGCCATCATCCTCAACTAGGCTTAGCCGATGCAGATTCTTCATCCTTTTCAGAGTTTCCATCGTACAATACCAGATGCTGTCGTTGAAGCTGGCCCGCTTTATCTGCGCCGCCCGTTGATCTATGATCCTGTTCAGGACTTCATCACTTTTCTCTTCCGCATGGTAGCAAATCGCTCGTAGATTGGGCAGAGCTAAAATGCTGTCAAGAAACTGATTAGTTATGAAGCCACTGTGAATTGATATCTCCTCCAATTTCTGGAACTTGCACATGGACACGTTTTCATCAGGTGGACAGCAACAATCGGATAAGTCCAGTCGCTGCAATTCAGTCCACTTCTCAATTATTGTGCTGTAAAAGGTGCCATATGGCTTAACTGAACTGAGGTTAGGAAAGAGCTCCACTAACAGCTCAAGTGCCAACTCTCCCACGAGTTCGCAGCTATCGTCCAGGGTGAAGCACAGCTCCCGCATGCAGGGAAAACTGTGCCCGATCCATCTATGCAGTTCATAAGTCTTGATATAATGGAGCTTCAGCTGTTGAACCGTTTCGCTGATGCCACACAAGAAAGCCTCTAATTGCATTGGATGCGCCTCAAGTTGACCGAGTGTCTCCCTATCTAACACAAACCTCAATTTGTGTTGCCAGCTATAGATTACATTGCCATTTAACCGGCTGGAGGCAATATGCGCAGTTGCCTCCCACAGTGTCAGCTGGTCTTTCAGTTCCAGATAGCCAATAATAAGCAGTTGACAATCGTCGTTAAGGCTCTCTATCATCTTGCCGGCGTGTAGACACTAATAATATCTATTTGCATATTTTGAATTTCTGTCTAACAGATGTTAGTCAGCACAAGCAACAATCTGAAAACATTCGATAACGATAACAACAGCTCATAATTTGATTTGTTTGTGAAATTGAAAATTCGTCACATTGCCATATTATTCATTGACATTACGGATTAAGATAAGAAATTGCTTGATATGTTGAATTTAACTATGTACCTTTTAAGCTATTGCTGGCGCAAATACGTAGCTGAATAAATAAGTATTTTGTAGCCCTAGTACACGTGCGATGACTATCGATGACTACAATGCGATTCTAGCTATCGTCTTATTTGTATCCAGGGTTACACAGTCAATTCAGGCACAGGGGCAGTTGCTCTTTAAATTTATTTGTCTTATTGCCTTAACTACTCTAGATATTCTTTTAATTAACTTTGAGCTGCTCTCGATATACAATTTTTTTGATAACGCATTGAAACATTGAATTCCAGATGTAGCTGAAAATACTGATCAAGCAGTCTACCAAATCTTTGTTTGGTTAAAAAATATTGATTTATTTTATTTTTTAATTAATTGAAACCAACCAGCTAGGCAAATATGAACGAAATGTCACAAATGGTATTTGCGTAACGTCTTCACGAATTTAAAAATGGTATCAACAATATTTATATCAGTTGTTACATTTATATCGATAAGTTGGCACATCGATATGCTCAGTGCAGCGTGTTTTTGCCATCACCAGTGCAACAACAAAAATTCCAACGCAGCCAAAAAAATTAAAAACCAACGCTAAAAGTTGTGCAAAATATTTACACGTAAATTAGTTTTAATAAAATTGTGTTAATGTAAACGCGTTACACGTCAAATCGCCCTCATCATTATCGGTGCATTGTGCAACGTTATCTTATCAACGACCGTCGCTGGCACCGTTTGTCGTTCGTTTTTTATATCTGTGTCAATCGGAACAGGGGCAACAACAACAACAACAACAACAACAACAACAAACCGTTTTATGCTCTAAATGCCCCGCGCACGTCCGTGTGTGATCATTCAATAAATATTATATTCAATAAGTGGTCCGTGTGCTTGTGTCTGTGCACATACGTGTATTTAGATGTGTTTCTATGTATGTGATGAGCGCCTCTGAGCGAACTATGCATAATTAATTCAAGGCGTCAAAGCTCGCCGCACAATTTCCGCATTTTTTGAAATCGTAACGAAAAAAGGTGGTTTTAGTAAAACCACCACCATTACTACCGACAACAACAACAACAACGAAAATCCACGATTATTTTTGTTTGTTTTCCAAGTTGAAAATCAAACTGAAAAAATTTGCTTCAATCAGCTGTTGGCTGTGTGAACGCGGGCCGTCGAAAGTGCGAGCGAGATAGCTTGCGTGCGCGCCAAAACGTCATTTGGCCGCATAGTGGTTGAATAAGCGCAAAACCTTAATGAAAAATTAATATACCCATTATTTAAAGGTAAGTGATCAGCATTCAAGTCTTTCGTCAATACAAAATATTGGCTGTTTTTCTTAGCCAGCTTTATATCGAAAAATCTTTTAATACGCGTGTGTTTTATAAATAAAATTAAATAAAAAAGTGAAAAATGAGTGAAGCAACAGCAAACGAAACAAATGTGGCAGCAGATGCTGCCTCTATATCCAATGAAACGGAGATGAGTAAAGGAACGGAATCGGAAATGGAAACGGGTACGGGTACGGGTATGGTATCACCGGTCGCAGTGCCAACGATCAAGCCACCCAGTCGATCTAATATACCCACGCCAGCCTCCTCCGTTACCGGTATACCAACAAAAATCAAGCCGCCCTCCCACTACGGCTCAGCTACCTCGGTATCAAAAATTGGAAGACTCTGCTGCACACATGCGACTCCAAAAACCGGACCTCCTCCTAGAGGTGAGTTGAAACGCTTCTCCATTAAACGCTTCTCCTTTAATCTTAGGCTAGATCTTGTAAGTCTTCTCATATCTATTCAAAACTTGTTTGTTGCGTAATTCTGGTTCCGCCAATTACAGCTCTCGAACACCCACTCTAGTAAGCAATAAATACAGTTGATCTAATCCAAATTTATGGGCCGCACCCACACGGTCAGCAAACGGTTCTCCCCTTTCTATAAATGTGAAAAATGCACAACAAAATTGGCAATTGCAATTTATTGAACGCTGCTGTAAATAGCGCTTGATTCCCGCTAAGACTAGCTTTTTTAAGGCTAGATTGTGGTTGCATACATACAAGATTTGTATCTTCTACATCTAACATTCCTTTTTTCGCGAGACAACGAAATAAATTACAATCAGAAATATGAATTGTTTGCCAACATAATTTGCAACTGCTTTGATTTGTAAACAAATGAATTGTTAATTAGCCAATTAGAGGACGCGCTAAATAACTAAGAACAAAGCACAACGCACAAAGCACATTAAACAAATAAATAAACAATGGACCCGATCGAATTGCTTTCTACTCAGTGGGACCGAAAGACAGAGGGCCGCCCACTCGCAATTAAGCAAATTATACTTGACTCTGTTTCGAAAGAGAGTCTTATGGCCAATTAACTGAAACGCGGCTGCTATTTAATTGAGCCGCGGACAGCTGCGTTGGAGGCGTCGTCTGCGACACACACTTCATTCACGTAATTGTGCCAGACCGCAGCCATTCACATACCGACCCAGTAGCCCATATAGTAATACCCATTGTTTATGTTTATTTGTTATTTTCTTAATATTATTTTAATGGGTTATTCGCGCGATCCTCGTCAGGTTTTTATTACACGCGCATCAGATTCAGAATCGATGCAACCGCAGCTACATGCCAGTTTCTTGTTTCACGTCCAAAAGCTCTCTAATTGCAAATAGGGGTTTAGTGCGTGCACGACTAGAAGATACCCTGGGGGAGCATCTAGCTTCACTAGTTTTGAAATTTAGTCATTGACAGTCTAAGTACCATATATTATATGACAGTATGCAGTCACAGGCAGTTTTTGAGACAGCTCGACTGATAGATGCCCTATGGTAATGAGTTAAATCCCGAATCATACAATTATAGGAAGGAGAACAAGACAATGGGGTTAAATAAATAAACAGATTTCTACTGAATATATTCAAGAAATTATAATAGCTTGACTAGCAGATACCCTAGCATTTATTACCGACCAGATACTCGCACTTTGAAATTCAGTTATCTACGACCGTAAAAGTAGCGAGATTCGTAAGAAGAACTAAGAACTATAGTCGCAGCTAGCTTTTAAGACAGCTGCACTAGCAGATACCCTGGACTCATCCGTGAAGTTATGCCTCTTCAAATAGTTGGGAAATCAGAGAATTAATGAACATTAAATTATCTTAATTTTTCACAGCCTGTTTCGCTGTACTTGCCCGACTAATCTTAATCTTAGTCTTTCATATTTTAGATAATACAATTTGTAGTTGGTATTATCTAAAATAATACTATCTGTTCTTAATTGTTTCAAGTGATTATTCGACTTGAAAATGAGTTACTCTTATATGACTGCAGTAGTCAAGAATCAAGAAGATGTACACAGATATGACAGATAATCGAGTTATATGCATATATCCGAATATGAACTTAATCTAGTTGAATATGTGAAGTTCCGTGATCTGTTCTCTTCTGCATAGAGGTTTATCTGCCTTCCCACATGAGTGCCCCACTGCATATACCCCTTTCTCAAGGGCATTTGCTAAGTGCTTAAAAATGAATCACTTGCTTGTACCTGTCACCTATCTCTCAGCACTCAATGCCAAACCCACAGCCCGGCATCTAACCACCACCCACCAACGAACTGCCCCACCCCCTGCCTTCCCACACTCCCTCATTATTCGCTGTGTGTGGGGCTGTGGATCTTTATAAAATGTTTCACTCATAATTGAATTTCGTGTTCTGCGTGCGGCCGGTCAGGCGTTGAGCAGCAGCAGCAGATGACACATGAGTCGTTGCTTCTCTTTCTATATATATTATATATTTTTGTCAATTTTGTGAACTGCGCATTTCACACAGACACGAAGCGTATGTGCTCTCACTCTCGTCTTCCCAATTCTGTTTTGCTTTTTGCACTTTCTCGTTAGCGTTTTGCTGTTGTCTAGTTGAGCGCTCGTGGCTGAGCTTATGTCATTTTATTGATCTCGATCGGAAACAACAAGCGCGCTCTCCATATGGAACAACTCAGATTTTTACAATGATTTGGCGAGCCTCAACGGCCACTCAATGCTCGTTCAAAGCTTGAATAGTAAAGAACATTTAGATTCAGTTATTAACATTCATGTATTGTCCCAAACCAATATACTCCTTGTAAATGCATTAACGAGTATACCTAAGCTGAGAGCTCAATTTGTCTTCGACTTAAGATCGTATCAGATCGTCAATGCCGGCGGCTGTAAGCTCTAAGCTTCTAATGGATGGGCACATCCGCAATCTGATCCACTTTGTGTGTCAGCGAATGACACAGAGTTGACCTTTACTTATTCATTATTTTGCTTCTTACTTATAGTACTTCCAATTGCCGCACAGATTGCACATTTATCCTCTGTCGAATCTCCTCAATCCGAGACGACATTCGTTTATTCTTTTCTTTTCTCGTTTTTGCTGTTCTGTTGCCTGCGATAAGTGCTAAAAAGCCAAACGTAATTTAGCTTCAGACTGAAAAGCCATTATATAGGCGCCACGATCATCAATCAGTGCACGCACCCATTTTCAATTGGATACTGAAAGTGTGAAATTGATCGAATTGAAGTTACCCTAATAATTATTTATAGCTCTTTCCGATTAAAATTTCGTTAAATTTGGATAAATTTTTATGCATATTGAAATAACTGTAAGATCATCAATCATGCACTCAAACATTTTCAATTAGAAACTGGCAACTGAAGTCGAACGAATAGGAGATACACTTTCCTTACATATTCTGAAATATCAAAAATTCTGTTAAAGATGTTTAGATTTGCAGTTTGAATATGACAATATTTCCGATTCTATTGGGAAATCGAATTCAAAATGATGGACAGTAAATTTAATTGAAGATAGGATTAAGTTATTTTAGCTATTATTAGAACACAATATATGATATAAATCTAATAATTTCACTCAATTGTTTTAAAGGGTATACGTATGCTTTACATTAAGATGTCTGGATAGTGTTTTAGCCCTTGCAAAGATTAATAGATATTTCTATTTCCATTGATTACAACTTGCTTCAAATGAATTTAAAGTAGTTTAGCTTCAGTTCACGTTTTAATATGTGTAAGCAAATGAATGCTCTACTTTTTCTTTTTTTTTTTTATATATAGGATATGCAAATCTTTTTTAAATTGGGCGCCTGTACAGTGTGGCAACCTTAGCAGCGCTTTGCCCCCTTAATAAAGTAGTTAAGAGACGATCAGTGCTCCGCTTTTGTTTGCAAAAATGATTAAAGTACGCGTCCGTGTTACGATCTACATTAAAAAAAGATACAAAATAACTTTACGGTTTTTCGCGTTGTCGTTTATTCAATAAAAACATTGTTGCTCCACACGCAGACAGTCAGACAGAGAGAGAGAGAGAGAGAAAGAGAGGCGGAGAGTAAGAACACTATGCTACAAAGCTTGGTTCGCACGTTCGCTTTGCCGCTCCGTCTCTCTGTTCGCTCTCTGTTTATAAAAGCTCGCCTATTCGTCGACTTCTCGCGTGTTCGCCAAAACTTTGGCTTTTCAGTAACTTCGACGACTTTTTGCGACACGGACGCGTTTTACTGTTTGCTGCGCTCGAATGGTAGCGGGCAGCACTGGCTTCAACTGAACGATACGGGCTATATACTGGAATATATACACATATACAGTGAATACGTCATACAAAATTCAAACCAATTTCCATTGTTGGAACAAATATTGAAAAGGTGAACAAAAGAAATACATGTTGGACAAAATTACAATAAATTCGAAAAATCGGAAGACGAAAAGTAAAAGTTGAGACCCTTTTGCTAGGTGTTTTGTTGTTGTCCTCTGTGCTGCCCTATAAGGCATGTTTCAAGTGCTGTGAAATTGTCGTCGCTTCTGTTATTTATATTTTGATGCCGGCTATATGTATATATAGATCGGCTGATAAGTAACTGTTGTTTCTGTTTTTCTCAAGTATTGCACATAAATTTTGCAACCTTTAGTTAGTCTTGTTAAAGCAGCTGGCTTTACATAGACATTGACTTTGTGGAGTACTGGAGGCTGGTACCCGGCGTTGCGCGGCATAACTGTCTGTTGAGAATCGTATAAGTATTCCTTAGTGATTTTGCTCTAGTGGAAGTTTAAAGTCTTTGTGTTAGACCCATTTTTACATAGTTTTTTTCTGAATACATTATAAATATTTCGTTTTTTTTTTTTGCTGTCTTGATAAGATAATTGTAATTGGCCACATTTAGCTTTTGTGTTTTTGTTTTTTTTGCTATCTGCATTTAATTTCTTATCTTATTTATGCCGCTCAGATTTTTATATTCTTTAAGGTTTGGCCTGCGTTTTTTATGTCAAAATTCTAATTTTATAGTTAATCGATTACAAATCTTAAAGGTGCGGCCCGCCACATAAATTTTGTAGCCAAAAAATGAAACGATCAATGACAACGTGATACTAAAATATTTCTTTTTTTTTTTAGAGGTCGCAAGTCTAAAGGCTTAACTGTAAAAATTTCTATAGTTATTATTGCAAACATACCTATCCTTATTAGAAGTAGAATTGGCATTATCAATGTGATCTACATTTACCCATCGTATTCTCTACTCATTTTCCGATTTCTCACATTCTCCGCCTTTAACTGCGCTGCTTAACTCTTTCTATTTGGGTCAAATGCGCTTAGTTTGTCTCCAGTCTGTCTCCAGCATTGAGAGTCGCATGTATTATTGTTGTTATTTTTGTTTGGCCCGCATTATTAACCTTAGTCGTTCTATAGACTTTAAACTCAAAACTACAACAAAGTAAAAGCGCAACAACGACAAAAATTGCGAAAACAATGATAAATAAAGAAGAAAAACAAAACACTAACCGGATTTTGCTATATTGAAATTTGCGGTTAACCGCTAATTAAGTATAAAAATGTATTATTGTTTACTTAAGTTTTGACTGCAGCAAAAAGACATCAAAAATATGCAAAGAGCTTGAAAACTGCATTGATAGCCAATGAAAATACCCTTTAAATGAATTGTGGAGTATAATAATTGAAGCAAAGGTTAAGTTGGGTGTATTCTGTATATCTTTCAACTCTTTCTGTATAGATTACGAAGTCATCTTTTATATTTTTAGTTAAACTTATAGTAGCTTACAAAATTAATTTAGTTAGTTACGCTTGGTTTATAACTCTTTTTATTACTTTTTTCTTTTACCTCCTTTTAGCCATCTCTACTTTTTGTCAACTCTCCGTCTATAAACAATTGAATAACTTTTGCAGTTTTGTTTATTTTTTACTTTAAACCGAAAAGTAAATTTGCATATTGCGCAAATGGTTTATTTTAGCATTTGATAGCTGTTGATAGTAAATTTGTAATTTTTGTGTGCAGCTCTTTTTGGCGCGGACTTTGACGTCTGTTTGACCAATTCGCTTAACTTGCTAATACCCTATGCAAATTAGCCGGCTGCCAACTTTCTATTGTGTGCAGGGCTTTCTTTTCGGCCGGACGCGAACTTGGACAACTTTTTGTCGCTGTCGTTGTTGTTGTTGTTGTTGTTGTTGCTGTTGTTGTAAATCACTAATTAACCTGCTCTGCAGCTCTTCAAGCAGCACATTTGACAATGGCTAGAAGTCAAGCATGAGCATTAGACGAGACAATTTGCTTTGGCATTTCATTGTTGCTATTGTCAATGGCATTTTATCAGCAAAGAATTTGTGTGTTTTTTCATTCGTTCATTCGTTCGTTTCTGTTACTATCTACCTCGGCACTGCTCTTGACAACTGATAACGTGTCGGGCGGAACACAAAAAAATATACAGAAACAGACATAATTTTTTATTTTTATGCTGGGCGCGGCATTGCCAACCGAAAAAACTGCAAGTTGGGAGGTAAACAGACTGAATTAAGGTGTAGCTGTTATTTCTTTCTCTAGTGAAGAATGAAAGATTTCAAAACATATTTTACTATGTGTCAAATCATTAGCTGATTCAAATCTAGAGTTGTCTTTGATCTATTTTAATGCTAAAAATTGTTCGAGTTTTGTTTAACAAATATTAATTTCTATGAGCTCATTTCAATCAAATTTGATCCAAAGTTATGCGAGCTTTCAACTAATAAACGAATCTGTTTGCTCTCAGCATTGTTTACAATGTTGAAATTTGAAATTCAAATCAATTTTATATTTAAATTATGATTATTACTGTTTAACATACAACTATCAAGATATGGTTTCAGATAAAAGCTGATATAGCATAAAAATATCATAAGTTTCCCCAGTCTGGCAGTAGTTCCAAACGGATTTCTATGGGCTAAGTAAATTCTGAATTGTGTTAGTTAACATGCAGTATCTGTCAGGTAAAAGATAAACTAGCAAAAATAAATATTGTCATCAGGCAGATTATAAACGTAGTTCGTAATGGTTCTAAATGCTTTAACCTAACCTATCCCAACAATTTATATATTTAGTTCAGCTAATTTGATATTATATAATGTATACAGTGTATATATGGAAAAACATTCCGTAGCATGAAGAATACTGAAAGGTATAGAAGAAATAAAATATTTATATATAGTAAAATTTCCTACAATTTATTTAAAGATGTTCGAGCACAGTTTGAGTGGACCTTTAGAAGCCATTTCGTATATCACAAACTATTCAAACTACGCTCGCCTTTATACGTATATGTTTCTTTTTAAATTAACACCCTGGCGCTGACGCGACCACGCCCACCTGCGCTCAGCCTCCCTCGCTTACACAACTGTATCGCATCAATTAGATATTTATTTGTTACACACAGTCCGCAAAGGCAAAGGCAGCAGCAGCGACAGTTGGCAGCTGTGGGCGCAGACGTTACGAGAACATTCGCCATATTTGCGAGCATCGATAAACTGAAAGATAGATCTGGACTGGGCTATGCAGTGTGTATCGGCATTTTATATTGGTAGCATCCATTTATTTGGTCCGTTCTTTATGAGTTGTCGTTAAGTCTCGCTTCGCTTTTTGTGCCGTATAACAATAGGCTGTGGCGTCATTTGGTCGGTTGAACGTGTTGCTGTTTGAACAGTTTGTTTACATATTTGTTTATAATTTTTTATAAATTGACTTTTGTAGCCATTTTGGCGCAATGAGCTCAGCTCAGCTGGGTTTCACTTCGGTTTATTTGTTCTAGAACGCTGTGTGCGCATCCGCGTAGGTGTACTCGGCGTATGAGTAATGTCTGTAAATGTTGCGCATACGCACCATGGGACTGCATCAGAGCTTGTTACATGGTGTTTTATTGCCTAATGGAACATAATTCACATCTAGAGTGAACAGCGTCGGTGTACGAGGCGTATGATTAATATCTGTTCATATTGCGCATGCGCACCGTGAGCCCGCTTTACTCTAAGTTACATGGCGCGGCATTACGGTAATCGAGTCAGTTGCTAATTGCACTTTACAATCCCCAAAATTTGTTTTTGTTTTTGTTTTTCGCTTGCCTCTTCCGCCGGTAGCTTTTACTCTTTTTCTGTAATTGAATACAGCTGTTGTGTTTGTTTGGCTGCAGGTGTTGCCGCACTTGCTTAATTAATGTTGATGAGCGTCTGGTCCAACTGTTTTTTGAGAAACGCTTTGCATGAGTTAGGCTTAACCGCCTATGTTGTCACAGCTCTTGCAGCAGATGAAATATCACATAAAATATTTTTGCTCTTTTTATTTGTCTTAGTTTTACGCTCTGCTGCGTTCCTTCAGTTCTAAGCGGCTTTCGGCGTAAACAAACCCATTAGGTTTCCCAGCGTTGTACTCTACGCTGATTCGGCAAAAAACAAAAATGTTACCTGTGTTACCTGTGCCACTAATGAATTATCAACCTCTGAGCTTGTGTGTAATGTGCGCCTAATGGCAGAGTTCGTTATGCCGTGGACTGCCCCCAGACCAAAGAGCAGCAATCAACTTCTTGCGAGGGTTACTCGACAGACTTGCAAGTGCAGACACTTCCTTATACTCACATCTACTTCCCCATCGCGCTGTCATGCTCCAGCTCCTGCCCATAGTGTAAATCGTATTTGCTTTAAACAATTAAACAGCAATTTTAATCACACTCAAATGGGTTTTTTTTTGCAGTCGTTTGTATTGTAGCTGCGCACACTTGAGTGCTTTTAATTATTTCGAATGCGATATTGTTCTAAGCCACAGGCAAATAAATCAACGTGTCACTTACTGAAACAGACACTCAAAAGCCCCAGTCGCAGCTTTGCTTTTCGCAATTATCGAACGTGGCACTCCAAAGTTCCATTTAACATGGTGCTAAGTGTTGCCCAGGCAACTCCCTGGCAAATATTACTTAAGCAGTTGTTACAGTGAGAGTCGAAATGTTATCAGAAGAGTTTGTTTTTCATACAAGCTTGTATATAAAAAATAAATAAAACAAAATAAATTAAAAATCACACTCAATAATTAAAAAAAAAAAAACTATTAACACCATTAAATTTTATTTTAATTTTGTTGCTATCAAGCTTGACAGATATTTGATTAGTTTTATTACCTCGAAGTTTAAAACCAACCGATCGGGGTCAGCTTCAAATAACATCTAAAGAGCGTTTGCCATAAGACTTGCTTCTTCATCTTAGATATGAATGTATCTTTTTTCTTCTTCTTCCATAAATAAATGAAGGAAATATGGATGTTTCCTAAGCTCTAGAGTTCAGTTTGCATAAGCCTTTATCTAGATCTAGGAATTCAAGAATTGGAGAATGGTTGAAATACATACAGGACTGTTCCTGCGCAGAGCTTATGATATCTCCTAGTCGTGCACTCCTCACTAGACTTGTCTCTTCATCCAACTGTGTCATTTATGTTGCAATACCTTCAAGATTAAAGTTCATGGCTTATTGTTCAATTTCAGATCTAATATTCACTTAATATAATTCGATCGATTTGTCTGCACGCCATTTCACATAACTGTTAAATAACCTGCAGATTCAATTAGCCAGCGTGCCCCGCCCCATAAAAACGACTTTCGATGCGTGTGGGTTGCATAATTTGTATCACAATTTCGGGTAACAAAAGCAAGACAAAAGCCAACAAAATCAAAAGTCATTAAATTCATAATTATATATATTTTGCTATTATTTATGGCTACTGGCCAAAAGAAGCAAATTACTTCAGCTCTTAATTGTATTTGGCCATATTTGAAGGCTCTCTTCATAACTTTTATTTGGCATACAGCACAAGGCGTAATTAAGTTGTTTTTTCAATCTCAATCTGGCGAGAGACACGCGGCAACAGTTGCCCATCTATTGAGCCATGCACAAGCGTATGAATATATATATATATATATATATATATCTATTATTCATGTTCGATCAGTTAAGCAGACAGCAACAACAACAAATAATAACCAAAATCCAGACATCTCAAACTCTATATTCAGCGATTGTTTGCGCGTTTGTTTACTCTGCGAGTCGTTGTCGTGCCGCATTTCGTTGTTAATTATTCAGCAAGCAAATTATGAAGAGTGCAGTATTTGGGCATTGATCAACTAACAGATACCCGGTGAATAGTTTATTAAAATATGTAAAAAGAAATTTCAATTAAACTTATCAGAAAGAGTTCAATCTGAACACAACTCTTAGCTAATAATATATTTTAAACAACAGTTGCTTTTCCTTACTATACACAAGCCACAATTTACTTTTTAAAGCACTTTTAATCTATTTTCCGTAATCTGGTTTCGCTCAAACCAATCTGTCTTTATTTGCTTACGGTTACATAAAATCTTTACACACAAGCGAAAGTTTTTGCTGCTCCAACATACCCTATATGAGAGCTCAGGTTGTGGCATAGCTTAATTGTGTGTACACAGTCTACAAATATTTGCAATTTGCCGGCTCTTCTCGAGTGCGCACATTTTCAATAGCCGTAACGAAAACACGTCGTAATGCACGCCGGTAAATGTCAGGAGCCGGAGAACGTTTTGGCTGATTCGCAAATTTGTCGATTTAGTTGATTTCGCATTGACGTTTTTAATAGGTCATTAAAATGGTTGCTAGAGTCGTTTGTCGGAACGGGTTTTAGTTAAAGGCTTTCGACAGTTGATGGATCACCCCACAGATTTATGCTCAACAATGCTACGCGTGTGCTGCGCATACGGGTGACATGTATCTGTGTCTCTGACAGTTAGTTAAGTATCTTCGCTTTACTGTCGACAAACATAAGATATCTTTTAGGTATTTTATTTACGACTATTTTTGCATATCTCTTAGCTAAATGTATCGAATGACGGTTAAATTTAAGTATCTTTGACTAAATATCTCATGCTGACAGCTAATCTGAAGTAGCTCAAAGATATTAAAGCAGCTTTAACTGATTGCAGCAAGCTTATAAAAAGCATCTTAAGCATATTTAAGTGTATCGTCTGTCGACTAAATTTAAATATCTTTAAGATATACAGGTATTTTTTACTGAAGTGCACGAAAGCCTGAGGGTCTTTAAGATATTTAAGTATCTATGATTGACAAGAAGAATCTGTTGTATATTTGAGTACCTTTGACTAATGACAAACTTAAAGTACCTCTGAGATACTTAAATTGCACTTAAGATATAAAAGTATCTTTTGTTGACTATTGTTGATATGCATCTCAACTTGAGTATCTTTTCAAAGTTTATGTATCTTTCACTTGCTGGCGCTGGGTCTTAAGTATCTTTAAAACATATATCTAACTTTCAGATATCTAATCCTATTTAGCAGGTAATAAACTTCAATAAATTAAGCTCTGTATGGAAGATATTTCAAGAGTGTATGGGAGATATTTCATGAGTCAAAAATAGTTAAGTTTGTTGCCTGTCAAATAGGATTAGATATCTCTAAATTATCGTTGATTGACTGTCGTTCGAGCATCCTTCACCTATTTCAATGTCTTCTACTGACTAATAATTTGTATAAATCGACAGTTTTAAGATAAATATATAGAGTATCCTACACACATCTGAATACGAATAGACTTAGTCTCGACTGTAGACTTAGTTCGTGTATCTCCCCCAAAGAGTCAACTCACTTTTAAGTAGCTTAAGTTATGTATTTATATCTGGTCAGACCTTAAGTGTTTTCGATTCGATTGTGTCGTATGCATATTTATATTTTTAGCTCGGCTACATTCACCTGCTCGACGCTGCTTATCGAACGTTTATATAACTCGCTTAACTGTGCAATTTGTTAACTGCGTTCGCCCCAGCCCACATCACAAAATACACAATATATCTGTATATATATATATATATATATATATATATATATATATATCGAGTTCGAGTTCGAGTCGGTAATTTTACCGGCTACTAATTGCTATTTGCACATTTGCGCTTTTTGTTGTTGTGCCGCCGTTTGCTTTCTTGGCCAATTAGGTGGCCCGTTGCTTTGGCCTGAATATCAAATGAATATTTGAATACATATGTGTAATTTTCTGAATTATGGGATCTCTGCTATCCATCGCCCTTTGGCACTGCCCCCAATTGTGGCTCGTAAGTAGCTTAAATTTTGATTTAATTTGCCTTTTCTTATTCTTGATGGATCAGCATGTGCTTTTCATACAAACTTATATATTAATTTATTGTTTATTATTATTGTTATTATTATTGTTATTTTTATTGTTATTTTCTTATGCTCATTTGCCTGACGTTTGTTTTTTCTTTTCTTTGCTTCCGTTATATGTTTTTCGGTTTTATTTTTAGACACAAACAGCATGAGTCGTGAAAGCGATGACAACCTGAGTTCGATCAATTCGGCGTATACAGGTAAATATATTTTTAATTACAAACAAACTTTATTATCATTTTACAATTTTATTTCAACACTTGGCTGTGCGTCTCATCAACATATTAATGCGGTTTAATTAACACATATCGTGGCAGACATGCATAAATAAATCCATAAACTGGAAATCATAATATATAACTCAATTGACACAATAATAAAATAATTATTACAAATTTAAAATTAATCTCTGACATAAAATATTGAAGTTAAGAATTTCCTGTTTCACAAATATTTCTATTCCATCTTTTCCCACACTTTCTCCCATGCAACTTGACCTCAATTTGTTTGCTGATCTATCGCAATGATCAATTGCTTACTTAAGTATGCAGCAACAGTTTCCGATCTACAATTGTCAGTTGACAGCAAACCGCGCCGCTTGGCAACACTCGGAACGGCTTTGAGCAATTGAATTAACTATGAATTTAACTATAATTTTAATCGCTTATGTCCCCATAGAATGGCCTGTTAGACAAAGCTACATCATTTTCATTAAGCAAATGTGTTCAATGTGTACAATTGCTTATATATAGTTAGTTTGGTTGGGGTTTTTGCTGTTGTTCAATTGCCCTTCTCAGCTGAGGTCTTTCCCGCATTTCAAATGCTAAACACGTTCTAAGTATATGCGTACAAAATTATACAATTTAAATTGTGATGTGAAATACGCGACAGACAAAAAGCACGTTAAAATGGCCAATCGAATACATCTGACTGCATAATACTCGTTCATGGCATATACATAGAATTTATTAAGAAATTGAACGATGTTGACTTATGTTTCAGGAACTGTCTATCTTTATATGTTCGGAATATTGGGTAGTTCCAGGGGGTATCTTCAGAGTAGGCCTGCAGGATCAGGGATATGGAAAACCTGGGGAACAAAATGAAAAATCTTACAAGTTTATCTTATCATATTCCAAATCTTTATATACTCGTTTTCTCTATATGAACCAGTATAGAAACACACTGGAAACATCCATGGGGCGCTTGTTGAGGTGCTTATACCGTTTCTTACCGGTATATCAATTAATTTTTTATCTGAGCCAGCTGCTTCGTTCACATTTTTGGCACCTCTTGTTGTTGTTTATAATAATAATAATAATAATAATATTAAAATTATTGACATTTTACGAAAAACGCCTTCCAAAGTGGCTTTTGGTAGCTGGCGAAAACCAGAAAAGTCAGCCAGAGCAACAACAGCAACTGCGCCGCATCTAAATACCAAAAATATAAAAAAAAAACTCGATCTGAAACCAGTTTTCCATTTGGTGAAATTCTCAGGCGATCGCGCCAGGGCGTCTATTTAAATATTCTATTGAAAATACACAATACAAAAAAAGCTCGTGTTGAAAACATCAGCGAATATTATCATAGAAAATTAAATGCAATTATTTTTTTTTACTCTGCTCAAATGCACGCGAATTAAATTGATGGCGACAAAAAAAAATTGCATTTTGCATGATAGTGAGGACTAACTAGGAAGAACACATAAAATAATTATAAAGAATTATAAAGATATTGTTTCATTCAAAGTAAATTTAATAAGAATTTATAATTGATAAAATTATAAATTTTAATTAAAAAAAAAAATATTAGTTTTAGTTTTTATACATCTTAAAATTATATAAATTATATATAACATATAATTATATGAAAAATAAAAACAAATTAAATTTATATTTGTATTATCATTATATTTAATTTTTATATATATAAAGACTAAAATTAATATTTTGATCATTTATTATTATTTGCACAGTTATATATTTATATATATAAATATTTACATTAGATTTTCTGTCTAGAAAAATTATGATTATATGAAGGTTTTGGATCTACGTCTAGCTTCAATATAGAAATTATTCTCAAGTTTTATAGAAACACATAAAATAGATTCAATTCAAAGATATACACAAAGCTAACTGCACTTCAGCAACGTTTAAAAGCTTCACTGTACCTATTGCCTAAGCCATGCAGTGGCGTTTAGCTGCTGTCTTGGAATGTGTTGGTTGGAGCAACAGTTGTCGACAGCAGCAGCAACATTTGTCGGCATTTGCTGCTGAAAAGAGATTTGCATGTAAGCGCTGCCAAAAAGTCATGTAAGTCGTGACCAGAGTGACCAGCCTGAGTGATTGTCGTGGCGTACAGATACGTTGTGGCTAATCAATGTGGGACGTAAACGTTCAACGACCGCAGCCCGACAGCCCGAACAGCACCCACTTGAACTGGACACAAAACTATTTGTAGCTATATCTGTAGCTCTGATCGGTTCGAGTTAGTTGCGACCTACACGCAATGGCAATGCATTTGCCTTAGCTTGCAGCGACATGCACTTGCACTCAGTTTAGCTTAATTAAATGTTGTTTAATCATTTCAATAGATAATGAGCCAGCGACATGTTCTGCTGTGATTTATCGATCGAACATGCGAGCGCACACGCCCGATCCGTAGCGATGCGCAGCCATAAATGGACGCGTCCATCCATTTGGGCCGAGTCGTGCGCTAAGTGGGTCGGCGATTTTTGTCTAATACTCGCTCACATCAGTGAAAACGAGAGTGTATTGGTTGTGCTGAATATATAAGTTGGGTAAAAGAAACTGAAGTTCAGGAGAATCTGTTAAATAAATGATCTCCACTATATGCGAACGAGTATCATGCAGCCAGTTAGACTCGTCTGTTTTTTCTATTTTGACCAAAACAACATTGGGCTTGCAATTCGTTGTAGACGCGGCCGCAGACTCGGGGCGCCACACTCACTAGCTTGCTGCAGCAGCAGCAGCAGCGGCTGCTTTGATGGTGATTCATTCGGCGTAACTGTCAGATACATGAGTTCATTAGTGTAGACACTGAATGTCAACTGCAAGGAAATTGTCAACACACACACACGCACACACAGATGTATGTTTAGCGCTTGCTCACGTTTAATAGTTAACAGTTAAATGCTAAAAATCAACAACAGTTCAGATTCATAAGCAGCGGAGCTGCAGTTGGCGAAGGTTTCAGCGAATGACAATTACTAAGCGAATAACCAGCCTTGAAGCTACTCAGTGTAAGCATATATACATCAGTGCATGTATTCTTTATTCAATTTCCATTTTGATGTAGAACAAAAAGAGAAAAAAAGTTGGCTTCCAGCCAATTGTAAAACTTAGTTTCGCCCATTTGAGCACAGTGAAAGTTGCCTTGGCAAAGAAAATAAAAGGGAGCCACATTGGCGATTCAGCTACAGATACAGATACAGCAAAGCAGCTACAGATACAGATACATTTAGCTGCCACAAAGGCTTGTTATAATTAAAAAATAAAAATTGCAAGCGTCACGAAATATAATAGCAAATAATAACAAATTGTCTTGGCTGGCCAGTAGCCAGGCGGGCAGAGAGCCGGAGGAGATTGTTGTTATTTGCTGTATCTTTGAGCAACAATTGAACCTTGAAGCTGTTTGCCTGTTGTGCGTTTTATGGCCATGTCATGCTTGGCTACCGTTCGGGCAGCTCGATGGCGGTGCCAGCTGCACAGTAGCTCACTTCATAGGCCTGCGTTTCGCGCATCTTTAAGATACAACAGACGAAGATGATGGAAAAAATGCCAATTTACGCTGACAAAAACACAATTAACTACACGGCGTATACGTCATGCTGTAAATTAAGCGGAAACCAAAATCGTGCGAGTCACAAAAAGCAACAGCAAAAAATGTTTAAATTTGCTTTCTGTTTGCAGCTGATTTCTGCTCTTCTTCTTCTCTTCTCTCTGTTGCAATTCGTTACAAGCAAACGTTACCAAACTGTCGACAATTTAACTGATTTATGCTCTTTCATTTTGACTCATGGAAATTTATGACAATTGATTTCAAAAGTCTCACGCAACTGAACTCAACTGAACTGCAGAGAATGTCAACTTGACGGAGTTGAGCTTATGATTAGCCGTAAAACTTGGGATCTTTAAGTACTATTTAAGTTGAGAAGTGGAAACTTTTGAAGAGACTTTTATAACAGTTGTATTGTAGTTATAAAATGCTCCATTAGCAGTTGCACCTTTCTAAAACCCAAAAACAGATTCTTAGCTCTCTCACAGAATCGAATTTTAATACCTGCTTGCTCGACTCACCTGGAAAGTTCTTTCGCTTTGCTTGGGGCTAATAACTGATTAAACAACAACAGCCGCAGACAACTTTCACATAATAACAACTTACAAAGCCCAGCACTTTGGGTGCCGTTGTATATGATTAACACGAATTCGCTAATTATTAACTAACAGAGCTTCACTGTACTCGACCCGAGTGCTACACCCAAAAAGCATACGAGACTCTGCCCAAATCCAAATTCAAATTCAATTTTAACATTTAACATTTATGTAAATCGCATGCAATTGCTGCTTGAATGGCAAACTTTATATATACTATGTGTAACGTGTTCGTAGATCTCTATCAAGAGACTGTAAAGCGCTTTACGCGCTCCTCTCTCTCACCCACATCCGATTGGGAACGCGGCTCGTTCAAGTCTCGAACTCCAACGCTCTCCGACAATGGACGTCGCACATCTTGTAAGTCCGTTGCTCTGTGGAGCACCTGCATGCCGTGTGCTGGATGCCGTCTCTTTATCTGTAACTGTGCTTTGTTTACGTTTTTCGTTTCATTTTTGTTTTTGTTTCGGCTTAACCATAGACGATTATTATCTAGAGGCCACAGGTCGGCGACGCAGCTCAGGTAAGCTAAAGAGCAGCTCACGAACTAATGTCTATCTTTTGTATACACATATATCTGAACAGATATATATATTTTATGAAAATTATAGAACGTGTTCGCTTGCTAAATCACACACACACGCACACACACTCCATATGCCACTCAGCTATTTGCGCAGGTGGTTCATACATGAATCTATGCCAGTTGCTCGCACCTTAAACGTACTTTACCACGATCTCTGCTGCTGTCTATCTGCATCCATCTGTCTTCGGTGTAGATTGAGGTAGTACCCAAAAGAACTGCCAAATTAACATGAGCTAATGAGCCGCTAACAGTACTTAGGGTGCTGCTGACAGTCGCAGTGGGTGTTTACTGTACTGATGCGCAAGGCCAAGCCGTTAACAGCTGTTGCCTCATTAGCTCATTAGCTGTGACATAATTTAGAGATAATATTATTTAGATTTATGTAACATGCTAAGCTTCAAGGTGTTCCACACCAGACAATTTTTAGCTTCATGTGTTAATTATGAAAGAGATGGCATTACATGGCTATATATCTTACTGATCAAGATTAGCGATATTGGATCATTAAATATTTGACTTCCTCTATATGGGTTTCAATGCGAGTAATTATATGTTAGTTTTGGCATTAAAGATTGTTAACATTATTAGACTTGTGAACTCGTTTAGCCAATTCAAAATGTATTGAAAATATCTTTGTTCAAAATATTTTTCATGACAGGAAATTCATTCGAATCTTGATTCAAGTTTTTAAATCAATTAGGGTTTTAACACCCTTAACTTTCATACGATTTTAAGAAGTTGTTGGATTATATCTCTTTCAGATTTAGATTCAGCTAATTGGCCAATCCTTTGAAATGCTATGCAAGAAAACATAACTAACAATAATTTTATTTCGTTTACTTATATATGTAGCCCCATAATTAGCTGTGGCATATGCATATGCATAGATTTACCCGCATATTTATTTATATCTCATTTTGAAGCAACTCAAACTTGACACCTTTATGCAGGCAACCAAACAAACACGTCTTGCGTAGCACAGCGGCAAAATTTGAAAACCTAATGATGAAAAATTTACAAAATTACCATTAAAACGGCAAAAATAGAGAAAAAAGATGTGGGCGATGTGTTGCAGCTTTATAATAAATGAATAGAGGAGCCGAACAATACAAATGTTATGACATAGCTCGCATGCATTTATTTATTTATTTTTTTTAAAGTTTTGTTGCTTTTGTTGTTTGGGTAATTTTCCAGCAAATGAAAGCCATTTATCAAATATCAACAAGTAATTTATTAAATTAAAGCCACAATTTGAAGGCGTTGTCTCTTGCGGGTCTATGAAGTCATATCGGTCTAGTCTAGAGAAGATCTATTAAGTGCACTCAGATTAAAGTTCTATGTATCTATATATACAAATATAATAGCCAATATCCGTTCTAAGCGAACTGTGCTTATGCGGGGGTTCGTGTTGAAGTCATTTTGTGCTGTGTTTTATATGACAGCCTCAAATGGTTTTCATTGACTGCCAGCGACATATGCAAATTGCAGCTGAACAATTTGCATATGACATCATATGCCAGTCTATGTAGTGTATGTAAGAAAAGCCACTTATAAAGAGGTTTTTATGGCGTGTAAATTCTGACTGTCTCGCGGCCCGAAACATTCAGCGCGCACAATCGAGATTGATGATCTAAATGAAATATATATATAAATAATATTGCATGAAAATAAAAACGAACTGTCAAAACATTTAAGATCTACACGATATATAAAATAATATATAGTATCATACGAGGTGTCCCCTGAAATCATGATATTTTCTTAATACATGAATATTCATGTTCCCTTAAAGGCTGACATAAATATAAGAGATTGATGATATAAATGAAATGTATATGTGGAATATATTAATAATCATGTTCCCGTCAAGGCAATTATAAATATTGGATATTAATGAAATATAATATATAATGGAATATCAAACCACGACAGCCAGATATATGTATAAGATATAATATATGAAGTCATATGAAGAGGCGTGCTCAAGAAGTGAAGTTATTAGGGTGTAAATAAATAGACATGCTGTTCCCGGAATTTTTGAGAAATATTATTCTTAGAGCACACCTCGCACATCATAATACATCAAAGAAAACAGAGCGAGTAAGAATCTATGTATATGTTCTCTACTCTCTATTCTCACACAATTTCAATAAGATTATAAAGAAGCAAATCATTTTAGGATGATAATCTATACAGTATATATATACAATATATTGTAACACATTTGATTCTCATCTATTCACAGATCACAACAGCACCGTGCTGACAGCCAACACAGAGCAGTTTATAATTGGTCAGCGTGTGTGGGTGGGCGGCTTGCGGCCCGGCCAGATAGCGTACATAGGCGAGACACACTTTGCGCCCGGCGACTGGGCAGGCATTGTGCTCGATGAACCGAATGGTGAGTTGATTGACAGTTGGCACTCGCTATGAAGGCTCGTCTGTATACACTGGTTACTTACAGGCAAAAACGATGGCTGTGTCTCGGGCAAGCGTTACTTCCAGTGTGAGCCAAAGCGCGGCATCTTCTCGCGCCTCACACGTCTCACCACATATCCGCTGTCGGGCGCCATGACGCCCACTTCGCCGCTATCGAAGCAGTCGCCAGATCGTTCGCGCACAGTTTCGCCAACCGCCAGCCTGCGTAGCTCCATGCTGCGCAGTCCGGGCACGGGCAGTAAGTAAAGCGAGCTGCATAGTGTGAAGAGATCTCTCTCAACTACGATCCCTTGCAGAGAATGGATTGACAGTGGGCGATCGTGTGATTGTCTCATCGGGCTTTGGCAGTCGACCGGGCATCCTTCGCTATCTGGGCGAGACACAGTTTGCGCCTGGCAATTGGTGTGGCGTTGAGCTGGACGAAGGCAGCGGCAAGAACGACGGCGCTGTCGACGGCATAAGGTGAGTAGATCGCTTGAGGAGATTTGGCATTCCATAAACTAATCTCTGCATATATTTCAGATATTTTGAGTGCAAACCGAAGTTCGGTGTCTTTGTGCCGATTGCCAAGGTCTCGCTGTCGCCATCGTCGAAGAAGTCGCGTCTGTCGCGCACCGGCTCGCGCGAATCTCTCACCTCGATTGGAACCATGAACAGCATAGCCACGACGAACACGTCGCGCATCCGCATGAATGCACAGGTATAAGACGGCCTTGCAACAGCAACAGCAACAACATGCCACAAGCAACATGCCACACACAGTTTTAGTTACCCTTTGCCACAGTTACCTGCCACAGTTATGCTGTTATCTCCATATTTATACCTAATACTGTTAATGTTAACGTTTACGTTTACGTTTTTACTAACGCGTTTTAAAATTCTAATTCTTAATCCCCCCACATGCAGCGCAAGTCGAGCACGCCCATTCGGTCAATTGTAACGACGCCAAAAAATCAGTTTTCCATGCAGGTATGCAAAATCAAAAACCCAAACCCAAGCCCAAAAGCGCGCTGTTAGTTAACATGCACGCCTACTGTACCCGCTGTAAAAGTCGCTTGAGCGTGTCTCTGTGTGTCTATTGACTAATCACTTATGCTAACCTAGCTGCTAAGCGTGCCACTAACTCTAAACTCAATCTAACCTGGCCAACTAAAAGAGACACTGCTGTACAAACAATATTTATAAAATATATACAACTCTACATGCACCCCTTTATTTTGGCTTATCTTATTATATGTATCTGTATGTTATGCTGTGTTACCTTTTGTTTTATTTTTATTATTTTCTACTCGTACACCTGCTGCATAATAAGATATGTGTTCGATACCAATTTCTATTTTAAGTGCACGCTACGCTGTGTGTGTTTAAATATATATATATACATATAATTTATATTTATATATATATATATATATATATATATATATATATATATCTTCCTTTTGTATTTCTCGTTTTGATATGTTACGCATGCGCACAAAAATTTGTTTATTATTTATTTGTTTGGGTTGTCAACGGCCTCCTATTGTACGTTTGCTTCGCGATAAAGCTGCAAGACTATCAAAAAAAAAAAAAAAAAAAAAATACATATAAATAATTTTATTCATAAATTATAGCTATAGTCTTATCAAAGTATTTTGAAAATTTTGTAAATAATATAATATATGAAAAATATTTCCTATATATTTCTTTAATTTTTAAATATTTATTTTTTTAGCTACACAATCTTCTTAAGTATTTTTGTTTTTAATTTTTTTTTTATTTAATTTTTAGCTAAATTTTTCACATATTTATTATAAAACATATTTTTAGTTTTAAAAAAGTTTTGAATACTTTTAAAAAAATTTTAAATTTTTTATAATTCTATTGAAATTATTTCTAGAATATTTAATTTAAATGATATTGTAATAACTTAAATTTAAAATGTTGCTTACATAGTCTTGCAGTTTTATACTGCAACCTGTATGTGTATACATACTATACACACACACACATGTATATATATAAACACATGTATAGAATATTTGTGTGAAATTTTTTCGTTCTACATTTTAACTTATGTGTTTATTGTACACAACTCACACACACACATTATTTCTCTCTCACACATACATATACACTTTATACACACTATTATTCTCTTATTGTTAATCATGTGCTTATTATGCCCCACACACACATATATACACACACACACTCACACACATACATTCTTTCTCCCCCTCTCTCTCTCTCTCTCTTTCCGTGAGATTTTCAGGATCTGCTGCGCGAGAAGCAACATCATGTGGAGCAGTTGATGGTGGAGCGTGATCTGGATCGGGAGGATGCACAGAACCAGGCACTGCATCTGCAAAAGAACATCAATGAGGTAATTATCTTCACCGATACAATGTATATGCCGCAGCCCTATGCGGATCGCAGTCGGCCCTTTCGCTTGCGGCCAACGAGCCACAGCAGCAGTCGCATCACAATAAGCCCAACAGCGGCCACAACAGCAACGGCAAGACAACCGCTACAACAGCAGCAGCAACAACAATTACAGCTACAGCAACAACAGCCAAAATCGCGTTTCGATAGACCGAAGAAAGTCTGGTTTTGCGATAAAAAGAAACTATTTCCAGTTGGCTAAAGTGCGCCAAAAGAAAGGCACTCGATGTTTATTCAGCTCAGCTTTGTGTTTGTTTACTTTTTGGTTTTTTTTGACTCTACAAGTAGCAGTTGCAATTCCAAAAACAAATTAAGAGTATAATCATACACGCCCACTCGCCCACCCACCCACACACACACATATGCATTCACTTGTGCTGAACCGTTTAAGCATTTGTTTTTCTTCACTTGGTTGGTTTTCTTGTCTTGTGTTAACAATTTTCGTTTGTCCTTTCTTGTTTTTCTTTTTGTTTATTTTTTGTTGCTCTCTTCTCCCGCATTCTCTTGTTCTTTGTCAGTTCTTACACACACTTAATTTGCGCACGTTAACTGTTTTGTTCAATTCAAATTTTCTCATTTTCCAGTCACACTGAAAAAGTACAAAATTAAGTCGGGCTTGAAATTTTCCACATTGTATTTTAGTCGGCCAAGGTTCATGGGGGTTCATCATCGTCTTAACAAGGCGCTAACAAGCATAACAATTTCAATTCTATTAGCATTTTCGGCAAATTCACATTAACGTTTGCCCTGGTGCTAATAAACTCTCACAACTTTTGGGCTACTCCGGCTTCAGCTTTATTAAAATTCAAAATTGGCTTAGGAATGTTACAATTTGGTTAGATTTCTGTGCTAGGGCAAATTAATCAATTGCTTGAACTAGATTTTAAAATTATTGCTATCAGTATTTTCGTTGTTTTACAAAAACAAATCATTTGCCATATCAAAAGTTACCCAAGTATTACCAGTTAATCACAGTCATGGTGTTAGTTTAACAGTATCATCTATGAAAGTCTATTAAATATTAGATATATTATCTAAATATTTTTCAAATACTAATAATATTTCTCATATATTCAAAATATTTATTAATTAACATATACTTGTAATTTTGAGACATTCATCATTTCTTTCACACCTTTACACGTGTAGAAATATTAAAAAAAAAAAAATTCTAAAATATTTTGCATTCAACATATAAACTCGTATTCCTCATCTAAGTCTACACTTGCTCAATATATATTTTGAAAGTATTTAGTTTCATTGTAAATAGTTGCTTGAAAGGCTCTTCAATTAACACATCATTTGGAACATTACTCAATTTACTGTACATTTCTACACTTGGTCAAAAAGTATTTTGGAACTATTCAAATATTTGCAATTAAATTTAGCACAATTTTGGCTCAGACAGCCTGGCTGGGAATATTGTTTGGGGTCGCTCTTTCGTCTTGCTATATGCTTTGATTTGCAACTGTTTATCTGTTTGTTTTATTTGTTTACTTGAATAAAATTGAAGTTACGTTCTTATATCTATATTCTCTATCCTCATCACATATGCTATATATTTTTATATAAATGTCGTGCGCACTTTGAGTTGTATTTTAGAAATTGGCAAACACAAAAAAGAAACCATTTCATCAACCAATCCAAGCAACCAACCACAGTTCTAATACCTTGTTGCTCTTTTTAACGCAAAACCAAAAACAAAAACAAAACAAAAAACGAAATACCAAAATTCTCAATTGTTCAACGACTTTATGCACCACTATTCAATTTTTATAGCAACTGCTGATCGAGGCGGAGCGCTGGAGGCGTCTGATAGCTCGACATAGCATTCGACTGGCCGATCTGAGACGCGAGTTCCGTGGCTGGTCGGGCAAGCACGAGAGGCACTGTATACTGCACAGTGTCCTGACACCGTTGCGCATCAAGTGAAAGCAAAGCGGATTCGATTGAAGTTTATATAGGCGCAAGTCTGCACAGCGTTTTATGCTGCAAGAACCAAAAAATATTTACGATATCTTCTATCACAAAGATGAAAACAAAATCAAAAACATGAGCCACAAAGCCCAATTGAATTTCATATTCTTAATGGTTTCTACATATTACTGAAGATAAAAGATATGCATATATAATACATATATATATACTTGAAAATGGAAATTGGAAAACCTGTATAAAATGGATTTTATGAAAGCGAATTTTCTTGCTGTTTGTCTAGTTGTACGATCTACGATTTAAAAACAAAACTTATTTACGAGATAACAAACCTAAAATACATTACGATATCAAATATACGATACACAAATATTATTGCAAAGCATTTTGCTTAAAACCTTGTTTTATTTCTATTCTGGAATTTCGTTTCTAATTCGCTTTTTTCTGTTATTTGTTACCCGACCTCCTCCTCTGCCGCAGCTTAAGTTACGGATTTTGCAATTGGAGGCGCAATTGGGCGACGAACGTAAGAAATCTGAGGAATTGCAATTCACCATAGATGAGGCACAATTCTGTGGTGATGAAATGAATGTAAGAGCTTTACGAGCATTGTTTTAGGGATGTGCATTAACTGAAGAGTTTCAATTGGGGTTTATTGAGGACAAAGCTTACAGTATGAGAATCGCGAAGAAAGGCGCTGTAATTGAAATATATATAGATATAATAGTTTTATTAGCGAGTTAGGGCATTCCCCATAGAAAGGCTTATGAATAGGAGTGCGTAAAGTATTTGGTTTGGCTTTATTAGGCAAGCTTAAAGGGTCTTAGTGTTCGATTCGACTAATTTTATAATAGTATGTGAATCAGATAAGAAGGCTATATATTATGAGCTTCTGTAATAGAGAATTGTTTAAACTTTGAAGAATTTCTTGCTGAGTCTACAACTCCTCATTTTAAGACAAAAGTTTTGATGGTCCAAGTATCAAAAAGCTACGACTACACATATCAAAGACAAATGGTTAAGCTTTCGCTTCCGCGCTAAGCGGCTAAATAATCAGATAACAATAACAAAATATTGTTTATAAGCTTTCGCTATAGGTATGAACATATGTTGTTCGTTGAGCTTGAATAAAAAATACTAAAACAACAAAGCGAATTCGATCGATCATAATTGAATTTCATTTCGCCGATAAGAAAGCGAAATGTCTTGAAAGAGAATTACAACTTAATACATAGCGATTTATGGGGGCTTATTTAGCTTATTCCCTCTAAATGAATTTGTTCTATTTGTTGAATAAAAATAAAATATTTTGAAATAATTAACAAATAAATTTGAAATATTATAGTTTTGTATATGTTGGAAGAGGTTATATTAAATTATTTAAATAAATTTGTTATTTGTGGCGTTTTCAGCTTGAGAATTATTTCATTGAATATTGAATTTTTTACAGATTTATATTTTATTGATAAAAAGCTAAACCACAAATGATATTGGCTGAGCTCACAAGGAACCAATTTTCAACATTAAAATCATTGATTCCATAAGTTAAATGATATATATTAAAAATAGTCATATTTCATTACATTTCTAATCTCTGAACACATTGGGTAGGTTGCTATATGTATAGATTAAATAAAATAAGTGTAGTATGATCAGACTAGCAGCTTTGCTCAGAATTCAGGGTATTTCCAAGTCGGACACTCCCGGCAAGACCACGCTAACTTTTTTAGAAAGGCCCCAATGCACTTTGCAATTCAGTTAATGCACATCCCTAAATGTTTTCCTATAATATTAGATCTGTTTACTAATTCGACTTTTTCCTCACATTTTCCCTCATCGCAGGCTCAATCTCAGGTGTATAAAGAAAAGATACAAGATTTGGAGAAGAAAATCACCAAGCTAGTCTCAGGTATACGAACTCGATTGCAAAATAACTTCTGCTCTCATTCGCTAAACACACCTTTTTCCATGCCCTTCCAAAGCCACGCCCAGTTTACAGAGCATACCGCCCGTGGAGGAGAGCGTCGCCTTGGCCAGTGCCCAGTCGCAGATTGCGGAGCTGCAGGAGAAGCTGAGCCACCAGGAGAAACTGAGCGACGCGCGCCACAGCGAGTCCCTGGAGGAGCAGCAACGGCTGCTCGAGAATGTCAACTACCTGCAAAAGCAGAACGAGGCGCTGCAAGCGGAGCTGCTGGCCAAAGATGAGAGCCTGGAGAAGTTCTCGCTGTCCGAGTGCGGCATTGAGAATCTGCGTCGCGAGTTGGCGCTGCTCAAGGAAGAGAACGAGAAGCAGGCGCAGCAGGCCAAAGAGCTCTTTGAGCAGCAGCTGGCCGAGAAGGTGGAGCAAGTGAAGCAGCTGAGCAAGGAGCTGCACGAAATCAAGAGCTCGTCCGAGACCCTGGAGAGCGAGAGGGCGCACGTCACCGATGAGTGCGAGATCCTGCAGACAGAGATTCGCATGAGAGACGAGCAGATCAAGGAGCTGAACCAGCAGCTGGACGAGCTGGGCACCCAACTGAACGTGCAGAAGGCGGACAGCAGCGCGCTGGACGAGCTGCTGACGGTGCAGCAGACGCAAAATGTGGACAGCAAAACGCTGCTGGAAGAGCTGCAAGCGGCGAATGCGGCCATGGCTAAGGAGAAGCTGGAGCTGCAGCAGCAGCTGAGCGGCTTGCAGGAGCAGCTGAGAGTAAGCGGCGAAAGCAACACGAGGATGCAGGAGCAGCAGCTGGAGATTGCGCAGCTGAAGGAAGCAAAGACAGCGCTGGAGCAGCAGCTGCAAAAAGAAAAGGAGCTGGCGCAGGCCAGCAAGGCAGACTCAGAGGAGAAGGATCTAAAGCTGAAGCAACTGCAGCTGCAGCTGGAGGAGCAAACGAAGCTACATGCTCAGCTGGTCGAGAGCCAAGAGCAGCTCAAACGTCAAAGAGCCGAAGAGCAGAGCCAAGGCATTGAGAGAACAGCAGACTTAGAGGCCGCACTGAATGCCAAGCAAAGCCAGTTGGAGCAACTGCTGCAGCAGCTGGCGGAGCAAACCCAAGCCCATGTACAGCTAGTCGAAAGGCAGGAGCAACTGCAGCAAAGCCACGCTGCAGAGCTGAGCCAAACTAGTGCCAGGGCAACCGACTTGGAAGCCACACTGAAAACCACGCAAAGCCAATTGGAGCAACTGCAGCTGGAGGTCACAAAGAGCGGGGAGCAGGGCGCTCAGCAGCTGATCAAGCTGCAGGCAGAACTCGCTCAGCAGCAGGCCAAGGAGAGCGAAACCCAAGAATCTCTAGGTGCACGATTAGCGGAGCTGGAGACGGCCAAGCAGCAGGAGCAGACGCTGCAGGCAGCACTGGCAAAGAAGAAGGAGGAGCTTGAAGCTGTCAAGGTGCAGAGCATCCAAACGGAGACGCAGCTCAAAGCCAGCGCTGAGCTGGAGAGAAGCGAAGCCAAGCGACAAAATGCAGCTCTGCTAGCCAAATGTGAGAGCCAGCAGCAGCAACAGGAGAAGGTGCAGTCGGAGCTGATAGAGGCACGCTCGAGCGCCACGCAGCTGCAGGAGACTCTGAAGCAGCTCAATGTGGAGCTGCAAGGCAAGCAGCAGAGCTACGCAGCCCTGGAGAGCGTGAGCAGCACTCAGCGCCTGGAGCTGGCGAGCGACAACGAGTTGCTGCAGCAGACGAACGCGAGGCTGGAGCGGGAACTGAAGGAGCTGCAGCAGAGCCTGGAGAAGGTCAAGTCTGAGTTGGAGCAGCGGCAGGCGCAGCTTGTGGAGCACGAGCAGCTGGTCATACAGAAGGATCTAGCTCTAGGCGACGCCGGCAGGCAGCGGGAACAGCTGGAGGCGCGTTGCCAGTCGCTGCTGCAGCAGCAGGAAACGTTGCAGCAGCAGCTAAACAACCTACACATCAGCTCCACGGACTCGAATGCTGAACTGCAGAAGCTCTCGCAGCAGCTGCTGGAGCAGCAGCAAACCAACGAGCAGCTCAGCGCGAAGAGTAGCGAGGAGCGCGGAGCACTCGAGCGCCAATTGCAGGCGAGTCAGCAGCGCCTCGATGCGCTGTGTGCACAGGCGGAGCTGCTCACCAAGGAGCTCGCCAGCAGCACGGAGCGGACGGCCGAGCTGCAGGGCAAGCTCAAGGTAGAGGAGGAGCTGGCAGAGAAGCAGGCGCTGGATCTCAGCGACGGCCAGCGCAAGCTGGAAGCAGCCACAGCCAAGTGGGAACAGCTGGAGCAGCAGCAGGAGAAGCTGCAGCAGGAGCTGAATAACGAACGCGCAGCAAATAGCGAGCTGAGCTCCAAGCTGAAGCAGCTCACGGAGCAGCTCGGCGAGGCGCAAAAGCAACTCAGCTTGGAGAAGGACGCGAGCAGCGAGAAATGCTTGCGGCTGGAACGGGAGCTGCAGGTGAGCCGGGCGAACGTGAGCGAAACCCAGACCAACGAAGCAGCAGCTAGAGAGCAACTGGGAGCTGATCTAGAGAAGCGAGAGCAGCAACTGAAGCAGCTGCAGGAACAGCTCAACGAAACACAGGCAGCTAACGAAGCGGCCCTCAAGGAGCTGCAGGAGAGATTGGAGATAACCAACACAGAACTGAAGCACAAGGAGCAGCTGGCTGGCGAGGACGCGCAGAAGATAGCGGATCTGAAGACCCTGGTGGAGGCCATCCAGGTGGCAAATGCGAACATATCAGCCACCAATGCAGAGCTCTCCACTGTGCTGGAAGTGCTCCAAGCGGAAAAGAGCGAGACGGCGCACATCTTTGAGCTGTTCGAGATGGAAGCGGACATGAACGCGGAGCGGCTGATCGAGAAGCTGCAGGGCATGAAGCAGGAGCTGCAGGACACGCACACCCAGCTGGAAGGCCAACAGAGCAGCAACAAGGAGCTGGAAGCCAAGTTGCAAGAGCTGCAGAAGACTGAAGAGAATTTGCAGAGCACTGCCATTGAAGCCGCTGAGCAGCTGCGTCAGCGACAGCAGGCCAATGGGGAGTTGGAGGAGGCGCTGCAGCAGAGCCAGGCCAAGCTAGCCGAAACGCAGCAGCAGCTGAAGAGCAGCCAAAGCCAATTCAAGCAACTCCAAGAGCAACTGCAGCAGCTCCAGCAGAGCGAAGTGCAACTGCGAGCAGAAGCTGCCAAATCCAGTGAGCAACTGCAGCAGCTGCAGGAGATCAGCGCAGAGCAGCAGCAGGCGCTGCTGCAGAAGCAGCAGCTGCTGGACAAAGGGAACGAATTGGACGCCCAGCTGTCGGAGTACCAGAAGGTAATTGATGAAATGGACGAGGACGCGAAGGAGAAGTCTGCCAAGCTGCAGCAGCAGGAGAGCCGCATCAAGGAGCTGGAACTGGCCCTGCATCAAGCGAAGGAAGCACAGCAGCTGACGCACCTGGAGTGCCAGCAGCTGACTCGGAAGTTGCACTCGCTCGAGCTCGAGGAGGCGCGCGAAATCATGGCGCTGCGTGCCCAAGCCAATGGATCCACCAATCCATCTGCAGCAGGAGACGATGCTGAAGTAAGTATTCGGGTATCTCCCAATCTTACAGACTCACTCATTCACTCTCAATATTCAATCTCAGCAGCTGGATACGGAGACCAGCCTGGCCAAGATCAACTTCCTGAACTCAATCATAGCGGACATGCAGCAGAAGAACGATGCGCTGAAGGCCAAGGTGCAGACGCTGGAGACTCTGCCCATAGACTTTACCAAGTGAGTCGGATGAGGTGGATAGAGTATACATGTGTTATATGATGATTCTCTCCTGCAGACCGCACGCCTTCGAGATGCTGAGCAAGCGGAAGCCAGCTCCACGTTTGTTCTGTGATATCTGTGATGAGTTCGATAAGCACGAAACGGAGGACTGTCCGCTCCAAGCCGGCGACGAGCGCGACTACTCGCCGCCGCCGGCCGAGGCCAACAACAATGAGAAGAAGGAGCGAAAGCTGCCGGCTCCACGCAAATACTGTGACTCCTGTGAAGGTAAGCAATCCTCGGGTCGAAATGGATATATAATGATACACGTTCCACTTCCTTTCAGTCTTTGGACATGATACGAGCGAGTGCGCCGACGATGAGACCTATTAGAACACTAAGCTAGTCTAAGTTCATTTTGTTGGTTGTTAAAACACACACACACACACGTAAACGTATTTTTATAATCTTATAATCCGTGAACCTTAAAGCTGATCAAACTATTTACAACATTTTATATCTCTTCGGAAGCTGTTTAAATGTTTTGCTCGAGAAATTCTATATTAAAATTTAATTGTGTTTACGTGTTTTTGTATAGGCAATTTGATATTTTGAATTTGTTTTTAATTCTTATTTATTCATACAAATAGTGAAAATGTACTTCTATTGTTTCGCAATGTTTTGTAAAATTAATAAATGAGTAAACTAAAACTAATCGCCGCCCTCTTTCTTCTCCTTGATTGCGTCCTGCAAGCAATTAAAAATTAGTTAATAATTAATTAATTAAATAAAATAAAAGGTAAGTCTAAACAGTTCTCGGGTCAACAAATAATAAAATTATTATACATGTATTTATAATTTAATAAATATATTTGGTCATATAATATGTAAATATTTGTAAATATATTTTTTATACAAATATTTGTGTCTAAATTTTTTAATTTTCTATCTACTATTTCTTAATTTCTGTATATTTTCCCCCTTTTTTATGGCCTTCAATTTCTACTACGTTAAAACCAACAAGTGTTCAGACGACCCTCGCATACTCACTTTGAATCGTTCCTCGAAGAGCGACAACTCCGCAAGCAGATCCGTTATGGCATTCATGAATGCCTCTTGCGGTGAATAATCCGCCGTCGTCTGTATGCGGATGACGAACTTGTGCTCCAGCGGATGGGGCACCTTATAGCCGGCGAAGAGAACATTGGGATCCTTCAACAGTTGACTGTCGAACAGAATTATTAACTGTATACAATTATTAATGTAATGCCATACTTGCGAATCATGTTGCCTAGCGTGTGATCTTCCTTGTTTATGGTGAAAATTGCGGCATTTGTCACCTTCGTATCCAATTCCTTGATAATTCTGCCAAAATAGCGTCAAATCGATTTGTATTGTATTTTTAAACAAATTACTCACTTTTTCTCGCCTTCGTAGAGCAGAAACGATTCAAATGTGGGTGGTGCGTTCATTTTGTACTTTTAATTACAAGCAATTACAATACAAAAAATATTAATTGTTTATAAAACAAAATCAGTCGCACACAAGAAAATGAAATGCGCGAGTGCTGTAAACGATGTGAAGCACTACCGCGGTTGACAGCACTGCAACTATCGATAACTCGTATTACTAGCGATAATTATGTCAGCCCTGTTAGTGTTGCAAAAAGGCATTTCATGAGCAACCATTACTAGTTGATAGATATTACAATATTAATACGGAAACCATAGATTATATCGTTACTTATATGCAACAATTATAATCAATATTAAAAAATATGATTTTCGATAAGTTCAAAATACATACGCTCTATAACTATTGCTGCCACACTGCGCGTTAATTAATTTTGTTAGACCCACTCAAGTGAACCACAGCTGATAAAGTTCTTAGTTTCGAATAGTCCAACACTACATCGCAGTTCTTTTTGCGCCAAACAAGAGCGTTTTCATATATTGTCCTTAAAGAATTTGTTAACATCAGCTGCATACTGTTTGTGTCAAAATGAGCGAGAAAAACAGCGCATCAGCCAACGCTGCTGACGTGGATGAATCGAATCCACTAGAACAATCGACCATTACAATGCTCGATGTACTCGAAGAAGAGAAAGAATTGGAGGAGGAATACGCCGCAGTGCTTGGCGGCTCCGATGAGAAGGAGTGCACCTATGCCAAAGGCGCCATACAACGCCAGGCCCTTTACTCTTGCCTTACATGTTGCCCTGAGGCACGCGAGGATCCAAAGAAAAGCGCGGGTGTCTGCCTTGCCTGCTCCTACAAATGTCATGAGAACCATGAGCTAATAGAACTCTACACCCGGCGCAATTTCCGCTGTGACTGTCCAACGCTGGAGAAGCGCTGTGCCCTGAATCCCCAGCTGGAGGCAGCGCAGCCGAAAAACGCCAATAATCTGTATAATCAGAATTTCCAGGGCGTCTACTGCAAATGCAAGCGACCCTATCCCGACCCAGAGCGCACCACCGAGGAGACAATGCTGCAGTGCGTCATCTGCGAGGACTGGTTCCATCTGCAGCACATGCAGGCGCCAGCAGGTTCTGAAAAATTGTCAAATGCCTGCAGTGAAATGATTTGCGACTGCTGCATGGAGCGCCATGAGTTTCTGCGAGACTACATCGGGCTGGCATTGCAGTCGCCAACTGAGGCCAAGGAGGCCGCAGCGAAGGTCAACGTGGTGGACAGCCAGTCCACCAAGGAGGAGCAACAGTCTGAACAGCCGGACGAACCGGCCGAGAAACGCGTCAAGCTGAGCGAGGACGAGTGCCGCCGTCCTAAAACTGCAAGGACACACAAAGGTAAGTCGCCTAGGAGTTAGCCTGTATAACGGTGCTTCGTAGCCAATCTCTGCCAGCAACTGAAAATATATTAACACATTTCAATACATAAAGAGCAAATCAAAGTTCTTGCGACCGTCGCCAAGGTAGACGAAGCCGTGCTTGCGCGAGTTCAGCTTGTGGAAGAAGGTCATGCCCAGCCAGACGCAGGACTTTATGATTGCGATGCGCTCGTTGCGCTGCATGTTCAGGGTGAAGGCTTGGCTCAGCGGAATGACGCCGTCGATGGTGTCCAGGAAGTCGATGGCATAGTTGTAGTCGCTGCGCTTCGACAAGTTGGTCTTCAGATCGTTGCGCGGCAGGCGATAGAGCTGGTAGTAGGAGAGATTTTCGATCTGCAAGTCGTTCAGGCCGCGAAACATCTGGTTGGGTATGACGCGGCCGTCGACCATCTTATAGAGGGCGCCGCGGGGACAAATGGCGCTCTCCTCGCTAATAATAAACACTATGGCGGCCAGGCGCTCCTCCTCCTTCAGCTTGATCACCTCCGGGTTACTGATGCTGATCACTTGGTTTGCCACTATGTTAAATATCGGATCCTGACGGGTTGAGATGAACGGAATTCAAATGTTAGATCAGTTTATCGATCTACATACCAGCTTAACGTAGGTCTGCAAACTGGGATCCCCAATAAAGGGATCTGGTGCGAGGACCGTGGCCTGAAAGATCTTTGGGCTCTGCACGAAGGGCAGCAGCTGCCACTGGTACTGGTCGACACTGTAGAAGTACTTGCGGTCCTTCAGGCAGTCGGTTGTGTAGCCGAAGGCGATGTAGTAGTCATTCTTGATGGCCGTGATGCGGCCCCAGAAGTACATGCCCGAGAAGCGGTTCTCCTGGAGCAGCACGATCAGCGAGTTCTCGATGAGAATGCGCTGCTCCGGCGACAGCTTCCTGCCGCAGTACATCAGGCACTCCAGGCCCTCCGAAAAGTACTCCACATTCATGTCAGGCGACTCAATTTATAGCTCGAAATATAATAGTTGTATTCAGAAATGTTTTACGGAGTGTTCTGGCCCCGTTGCCCGAGCTGAGCCTGAAACTCGTACTAAAGTGATTTCTACTTTGTTTGAACAGGCGCCGCCTTCTGGGCCAACGACTGGCGCAAGTCCCTGTGCCGGTGCGGCAAGTGCCTGGAGCTGTACAAGGAGCAGTGCGTGGAGTTCCTGCTGGAGGCCGAGGACTCTGTGGAGGACTACGAGAAGCGCGGCATGAAACGCATCGAGGAGAACTCTAGCTACGAGCAGGGCATCCGGGCGCTGGCCTCCATCGACCGCACCAAGCAGATCGACGTCATCACCGAGTACAACCGAATGGGCGACAAGCTGAAGGAGTTCCTCCAGTCCTTTGCAGCCAACAAGAAGGTGGTCACCGAGGACGACATCAAGCGCTTCTTCGCCGGCATGCGAAGCGAGAAGAGCACAAGCGTCAGCCAGCCCTACTTCTGTCGCTGAGCCAACCATAAAGTATTCTAGTTATACACACATTCCCCCATTGGAGCAGAGACACGTTGAGTTTATTGTACTATCCTAAATTTACGGTCTTTCATTTTATTATTATTATTATTAGCATGTTAAAGCAACAATTCGAATATAAGTGAGATTCGCATAACAAACTATGTAAAGGGCAACTATCTATAGAACTAGCCAAATATCTATATACAACTGGCTCTACATACATATATCTCTCTATATATTCATTAGACATTATATGCATTCTCGTTCTGGTTCTGGTTGTTCGCCTGGCTGGCCATTTCCAGGTTGCACAGCGTCGCCTGCAGGTCCATCATGATGTCGTTCGGGTCCATCTGCTCTATCGGCGTGTAGTCCATTATAGTGCTCCTGATGAGGTCGCTCAGGGAGGGATTGTCATCCAGCTGCTGGTGCTGCTGCTGGGGCTGTGCAGCAGGAGGCGGCGGTTGGACCAGCAGCTGCGGAGCCTTGACTGCCTGTGGCGCTGCCATGAAATTGGTTTGGTATGCGGCTGGACTTGTGCCACTGAAGACACTGTTGCTGTTGTTGTAGCCATTGTTCAGATTGGTGGGAGTTATGCTGCCGCCGTTGAACAGCGTCGTCGTGTTCCAGTTGCTGGCGGTGTTGTTCACGCTAATTGTGACGTTCAGGTTGTCCTGCTGTTGATTGAGCAGTTGCAGCAACTGATCCTGCTGCTGCTGCTGGCCAGGGGCGAAGCCGTCTACCGTGCTGCAGCTGGAGCTGGGCGAGGCAGGGAAGTAGCTGTAGTTGTTGTACGAGCTGGCGGCCGAGGGGCAGCTGCGCGTGCTGTCCATCTCGTAGAGCAGTTGCTCGGCCTTGATCTCCGGCACGAACGAGCCGCTGGGACTGGGGCTGTTCCCGTTGTAGCTGCTGCTGGGCGTCATCAGCTGCGCGGGCGCCGCCGTCACGCCCAATAGCTGATTGGCCGCTGCAAAGTATTGGCAAAAGTTCATTAGCAGACTGTCAATAACGAGGCGAAAACTTTTCGCTTACAACTGAGTTAATGAGCGCTATAGAAACTAAGCATTTAAATGTGGACAGCCAAAGCAACAACAACGACAATCAAAATAATTGGTAAGGAAAGTAAAGAACTCAAGAGAATTGTGCCGAAACTTAAAAAGGTCACGTAATAATCACAACAACAACAACAACAATATTGAACAACTTACACGACCAGAGATCTGAATCACATAGTTCTCGTCTAGCTAAGCCTATGTGGAGCTGAACTGGTGGATGAGATAATAATATATCTTCGGCTAACCGAAGTTTTTGGGGCAATTCCAAGTGACTTTTATATATCTAATAAATGGAAGTCTATTGAAGTATATGTGAAAGTAGATATATATTCGTAGAGATGAAGTGGAGGAAGAGATAATAATATATCTTCTAATAACTGAAGCTTTTCTGACAATTCTAAATCAATTGAGGAATATTTGACAGATCTATTGAAACTGAAATTGAAATGTGTATCTAGGAGGATATATATATTCTTATATACCCTCATGTAGAGCTGAACTAGAGAATGAAATAATAATATATCTTCGGCTGGACGAAGTTTTTCTTCCAATTCCAAGCGACTTGAGATATGTTTGATAGATTTTATAAATTGCAGTATGTGTCTAGGTATTCCAAATAAGATATATAAGTCTAGATAGTTATATATTCTTATGTACCTATGTAGAGCTGAACTAGAGAGAGATCGATAATAATAAATCTAGGACAAACAGAATCTCTTTTTCTAATTACTAGGAAGTTGAAGCATATTTAATAGATCTAATAAATTGAAGTCTATTAAAATATATATCTAGGTAGATTAACATTCCATATAAGACGTTCTTACATTACGGACAATATCAAAAATCATTATCATAATTTGTAACCCTCCATTTTCCTTCTTCACTTTGGAAAAGCCTTCGATATGCATTGACAACTACTCAAACTATGAGTTTTTAGCAAAAACTTTTATTCAATAAATTCAATTACACACAGCAATGAATGTTGTTCGAATATAGACTCATATTTGTATATACGTATGTATTTTGCCAACAATGAATAAGCAGAACACCTGCTCAGGTATATCTGGTTACAACAAATTTCAAAAACGTTTTTTGGTCCACAAATGGGTTTGCTTTAAAGGAGGCGACTAGCATATGAATATCAATATATATGTAACTATGTATTTTCAAAGGTCAACTGTGTGTGTGTATGTGTATGTGTGTGTGTGTGTGTGTAGGAACTTTACTGCTGCTAGAATACCCAAGATGCCTTAGCACTGCATAGATGTGTAAGTGTATGTGTGTGTATGGAGGGAGTTCTCTTCGGGCGCTAAAAAGTATGCTATGTTTTTTTTGCTCTGGCGAGGAGCCTCGTGTATGCTTTGAGTGTGCGTGAAACCCAACACCGCGCTTGAAGAACTGCTGACTTACTTAGCATTTTTGACTGTTTCTGGCCCTGACTCTGCTGCATCAGGCCGGACAGCTTGCGCTTGACCCGCTCTGTGGCTTTGCGCGCCTCGAGGCGGCATTTGTTGGCCAAGGCATCTACAAAGACAATTGGGGAGGCTCAAGATTAACTGTGTTTCAAATGTGTGTGTTTGTGTGTGTAGACTAGAGGTACACGTTTATAATACTGAAAGAAAAGACGACTAGAAAAAAGAGTAGATTAAGTTGCAAGGAGCATTCACTGCAGCCCGTTGGCCTCGGCCAGACGACGCGCAATCTCATCGGCATTGAGGAAGTCCGAGACCACCGCCTCGCCGCCGCCCTCCTCGCGCTCCGGCTCGGGCGACTTGCTGGTGTACAAGGCAAAGTGCTCCGCGCCGGAGAGGTCGACGCTGGGATCGAGCACCACGCCGTAGGCGCCCTCGCAGAGGTTCTTGATGCTCTGTCGATCCGCAATGGCCACCAGCTCCATGTTGCCGTCGCTGATGGGAATGTCGGCCAGCTGCAGTGTGCTCAGCGTCTTGCGGTCGAGCGGGCGCCCGTAGGCCAACGTGCTGGTGCTCGAATAGCTCTCCGGGCGCAGCAAGCTGTTCTCGCTGTCACCGCCTTTCAGCGGGATGTGGATGACATCCGCGTCCAGATGGGCGGGTCGCTTGCCCGAAACGCTGCTCGAGCTGCGGCCCACGGGGCGGCCGCCGCGCTGCGACACGCTGTTCTGGGGACTCAGCCCGGGTGGCTGCAGGGAGCGAACCGAGCTGCGGTTCGGGGCGCCCAGACTGAACTGGTTGCCGGTGGGCGTGGTGGCGCGGGTTCCCAGCTCCTGCTCGTCCTCGCTCTTGCTGCTGCGCCGGCGCGAGAAGAGGCGCGAGAAGAAGCCCTGGCGCTTCTTGGGCGAGGCGGTGGCCGAGCTGCTGGGCGTGGCGGCAGCCGTGGGCAGCCGCTTCGTGGGGCTCTGGTCGGGCGTGTGCATGATGATGATGGGCGAGGGCGTGGTGCGCGTGGAGCTGACGCTGCCGTTGCGCGAGCGCGTGAGCGAGTGGCTGGCGGAGTTGGAGGCGCTCTGCTCACTCACGCTCAGGTCCTGGGAGTGGCGCGGCTTGGGCGGCAACGGCGGCAGCCGCTTCTCCGGGTCCGGCGAGGGCGTGCGTGGCGGCAGCGGCAGGGGCGGCGAAGGGGGCGTGGCTGGAGTTTGAGCTGCGTTCACTTGGATCTTGGGCGCCGGCGGATTGGTCAACACCACCAGCTCGGCTTCGTCCAGCTGGTTGAACGGGTTGGAGGCGTGGTAGAGCTGCTCCCGCACCTGGTTCTGCGGCATTTCCACCGGGTGGTTGTAGGCGATCTGCAGACTCGTGTAGGTCGCCGTCTCATCGAAGGCTTCGTCAATGTCCACAGAGGCCTGGGCGCTGGCACTCACGGGCTCCGCCTCCACCTCCGCCTCCGCTTCCGCGTCCACCTCGCTCACGGGCAGCTCCTTCAGGGCGGAGTTCTCTAGGGTATCCCGCCTTGAGGCACTGCCGTCGCCCGCCTGCACTCGCTCTTCATCCTCGAGCTGGTTCGTTATGGTCGTATTGGCCGTCAGACTGCTCACGTTCGTGAAGGCCGTCTGGGCGGTGCTGTGCGAGAGGGTGGGCGTGTCGCCGTTCTCGACCGTCAGGCTGTCCGTCCGCTCGAACTCGCTGCTGCGCATCCACTCGTTGATCTTGTCCACGTTGCTCAGTGGGCGCGACTGCAGCTGCGGCTGCTGCAGGATCTCCTCCATGGGCGTGGAGGTCTGCGTGCAGTCGTCGGCCAGCTGGGGCAGCAGCTGGGGCACCTCCAGCTCGATCTCCATGTCCGGCTCCTGCTCATTGTCATTGTCCAGCCCGTCGGTGTACTCCGTCTGCGTGGCGTCCGCCTCGTTGGCCTCCGACTCGCCGCGCTGGCGCAGCTGCAGCTTCTTCACCGCGATCTCGAAATCGTTCAGCGTGCCCGAGCTCTGCTGCTCGTCCGACGAGACCGTGTTCTCGTCCTCGTTCAAGTCGACGGGCGGGCACGAGTACTTCGTGGCCGTCGTCTCGCTGTCTAGGGAAAGTATCTGCTGGAAGACGTCCAGCTCCTGCTTGCGCTTCAGCTTGCGCTGCAGGCGCGCGAAAGTTAGCATACCTGGGTTCGGATAGTACTCGAAGGGCAGCGCAGCGCTCGTCGCTCGGTCCGAGGGTCGCTCCAGCTGTAGCTCCACCTGCCAAGCAAATTCCGCGTTACCCATCTGGCAGTGGAATAAGGAGCACTTACTCACCTGCACACTGTGCTGAATCTCCGTGTTGCGGTATCGCGGCGTCTTGAACACGATGGCCGTCTGCTTGAAGATGTCCGTGGGCTGGAAGTCCGCGTAGGCCTCCCAGACCTCGACACCTGCCTCGTTCGTCTCGAAGAACCGAATCTTGATGTCGTCCTTGGAAATCTTCTCACACAACAGGATGATCTGGTCGCCCCCGCTGAGCTTCGACGAGCAGCTGCACAGCCGGTTGATGGTCAGCTCGTTGCTCTTGCCGTAGATGGGCGAGGAGACGACCGGGTCCAGTGGAACGTTGTTGTTGCCCACCTTGATGAAGGCCTGGTAACACAGGCGCAGCTCGTACAGGTTGATGCTGCTGATGTTGTCTTTATGGTCGAACTTGGCTGCAGACAAACAAAGGAAGAAAGAGAAGCAGTCAGTGGATTCTTTCACTTTCACCATTCCACTCACCATGATATGGATCAATGTTCTTCTGCTCGCGCGCCATCAGCGACTCGCGCACATCCGTCTTCTTCACGCACTGGATGCCCACCTTCTGGAGCTCGAGGCGGCGCTCCTCGGGCGGCAGCTTCTTGCTGTAGACGCCCGACTTGCAGTTCTCCACCTCCTCCTTGCTGACCAGCCAGTGCGGATGCTGGCGGTAGGGTTTGTCCCGCGTCACGCAGGAGACGACCACCACGACGGGTCCGCTGTAGTCCACGATCTCGATGGTGGGGAAGGTCTTTGCCTCCGGCGTGGAGTTCATGCCGGCAATCGAGCCCGCTGTGCGCCCCTCGCACTTGTAGCGAAAGCGTATAATTTTGTTCGTGGGCTCCTCGATAATTCGTATGAATGGTCGCCGCTGCGCAGCTGGCGCTGCCGGCACGGACAGCGGTATGTGGGACGGCATCACGGGCAGCGAAGCGGATTGTGGAAAGGTCTGCGGCATGGTTGATCCGGTGGTTTCACGGCTGCCATTCAGGATTTCCTCTATAGAGAGAGGGAGCGAAAAAAAGAAGGAGCGAGGGGGAGAGAGAGACAAAGAAAGGGAGATTAAAAGTCTTGCCAATATCAAGTATGAATGTTGTCATAATATATCCTCATATCTTCATGCATTCAATCATTCATATATCTATTTATTCACAAATGCAGGCATTCAAACATTACATATTACATACATTCAAACATTAATTCGTTCATTTATATATTCATTTATACATTTATACATATCTTGATTCATTCACACATTCATACATCTATAAACTTATTCATTCATTCATTCATTCATTCATACATTCATTCATACATTCATACGTACTATACCGATATACCAACATACTATATATATATCTATATTTATAGATACACACCAACATAGCTATACATTCATTGATTCATTTATACATTCATACATTAATTCATTTACATTCATGCATAAGCCAATGTATTCATACCTTTATACTCATACATTCATACCAACATATCTATATTCATACACATATACCAACATTCTTACTTCTATAACCCAAAGTATCTATAAACCATACCCTGTATCTACAAGATACATGGATCTATGAGTTGTACATGTCAGCTCCATATGTATTTATGAATTATGTAGATGTGCGCGGCATTAAATTGCGGCATGCCATCTATCACAGCCACAGCCATAGCCATAGCCACAGTCATAGCCATTGTTATGCTCCTCAAAGAGGCAACAGCATTTTTGGTGGCCTGGCCGCTTTGACCGCTGTCTGGGCCAGATGTTAACGACTGACGTCAAAGACGCATTTTTTCCACACATATTTTGCTCTTTTTCCATTCATTTTCATTTTCCCTTTGTTGTTTACAACAACAGCGACAACAACAACAACAACAGCTAGTACAACTACAATTGGCTTTTAGCCGAGATTTAATGCGGCCACTAAAAATTCCAGACGCAATTGCGAGTCTAATGAAGCCCTCTGCCGATTGAGTTATTGTAGCTAAGTTATTCATTAGCAAGCCACAGAGCCACCCACTTATTCTGGAGCCGCATGTTTATCCTGTGGCTATTAATTACCCGTATTAATAACAGCCCTCGGCCGTGCTCACATATAACACGGATACTTACGTAAATCGCCAAAGATTTCGTCCTCCGCCATTTGATGTTGATTGCCTGCAAATTAGAATAATGATGGATTAGCCGAGAGTTAGCGGATCGTATATCTAAGTTCTATATAAATATATGTAATATATGATAATAGTATATAAATTTAGGTATATATCCTGTTCACAACAACTTCATTAGGATTTAGGCTTGATTGATTGATTGATTCAAAACTTTTGCTGCTGGCTGAAATATTTTCATAATATCCATTTGCTGTTCATAATATTTATGATATATATGTGCATATATATATTTAATGGATACTATAAATATATTTTAGGCAGCAACAAAGTACTTTTCTATGATTGATTGCCATCCGCAGTGAGGTAGAGAACAACCGAAAACCAATGCGATTATTTATTATTACAAATCAATAACAAGCTCTCGATTCTAATGTAAATATATATGACAAAGTAAGTGTATGGAAGTGCATACATATATATTGTATATGTGTCTGTATATATTGTATATATATCTATGAATAAATGTACGTTATATGTGCATATGTTTATATGTAAAGTTCTCTTTTCCTTTGCTATGTATATATATCTACATGACTTTCGAACGAAATAACGAATTTGCAAGACAAGCCTTCTATGCGATTCTCATGCATTAAAGTAACGCTACCAGTGTTCACGGTGTCTAATAGAGCACTGAAACTGAAATTAAGAGCTGGATTAGGAACCGGAAAAAAAGAAGTGTGTTTGATGTACTCGAGTACATATATGTATGTATGTTAGCACTTTATGTGTTTGTCCTATTCTCTTGAGTTCAAAAAGGCTCTCAGACTGTTATGCTTCTATTAGCCGAGTTCATGTTGTTGCCAGGAGCAATGGATGTGGGCGTAGTAGAGTATGGATAATCTTCAAGAGCAGGAAGAAAAGTAACAACTGGTACTTGTGCGGGTGTATGTCTATATTTTCACATTCATCTATGTACGTATTTATTCATGTTATAAACTTTTCAGATTCCTAATAATATTTATTTTTGCCATCAGTTTGCAAACGAAGTTTATTTGATAGATTTGTAAACACGCCGCTGCAGTCTATATCGGCTATAGCAGATGCAGTTTGTATACAGCTCGTAGACCGTAAATCAAATGCAGTAGTTTATATTAGCCGTAGTCCTTGCACGGCGTAATTTATGCTAAGCGTATGCATAACAGTCGCGGTTTCCGATTATTCCGCATTTGTTTTCCGTTTTACAGTCGTATTTATTGTCTGGTCTACAAAACACCGTAAACCGGTCACTTCGCATGTAGTTACCAAGGTTGTTATAATGATAAAGCTGTATAATAATGCATATTTAATAGCACCGGGCTCAGCTGCCGCGCCAGAACAGGACGCTTCACACGCTCTCAGCCCACACGTGCCCCGTCGACATTTGCATTTTCTGCACATAATTCAAGCTTTCAGTACAATTGCACACTTTCCGCACAATCGAAAGTCTGACAAGTTGAAGTGTTGTCTAGGTAGGGGGAGGGGAGGGGAGTACGAACCACTGAACGACTGGGAGCTGTTAGGAGCTGTTGATAACCTTTTAGCATTTCCATATTACTTAATAGAGTAGAGTATGACTGAAAGAATCAATATTTTTAAGTAGTCTGAGATAATTTAAACATGGAATATAAATGGAATTTAAGAGTGAATCTATCTAGTATTGTATTCTTCATCAACTAAAATACGTACAAATTTAATATTCGTAATTTTTCAATCTTATTTTGACTGAAGTATATATTTTGTAAAAATGTAATTATATATTTATTAATATACAATTCTAAATTAGGATAAAAGAAAAATAAATATATTTTGTACTACTTTAAAAATTTATTTTAGCTCAATGAAAACGAAACAAATTTCAAACATTAAATTTTTAGTTGAATATATATATATTCATATATATGCACATATATCTATTTATTAATCAATAAATATTTTGAAAACATTTTGTTGGCATAAGCGAAATGTAAATAAAATATAAGCAGAAATATTTCATTTTAATATGTGCAAATTTGGATCTCATTGTAAATAGAGATGTAAATAAAATTTAGAAAAATTATATAATACTTGCATATATAAATAATACAATATAGCGAATCTGGAATATATAATTCCGGCTGAAATATTCAGTTTCTGGTTCACAGTGCTAAGCGCCTCGGACAGGCAACTTGTCTAAGTGACACACACACATACACACTCACACAGCCATCAAACGTGTAGTTCTCACTGAGTCATGTGTGTGTGCGAATGCATATATACATATATATATATATATGCATATGTATATCTACATATATGGCCACACGTGGGCAGGCAAAAATTTGCATATGTTAATTCTGTTTACATTGAAAACACTGCAGCAACAATTGCTACACGAGATTTATTTTTTCATCTCACTTGCAATGCAGACCACACAGAACAGACAACGGCCGTGGAGAGTGAGTGTTTACGGCGGAGTGTTTACGTACAGCACGTTTTACGGCTCCCACTTTTCTTCTCTTTTGTTTTCGTCAGTCATCGGCCCGGAGCCAGCTGAGCTGTGTAATAGGCGAATGTGGGTCGACGTGGTCATCAGGAAGTTTTCAGAGCAAGTGACTCGACGGCCGTCCCTTTGTGGCAGCGACACTGGACAGCAGGGTTGAGGAACGGGACTATGACAATGTGTAACGCAAATATGTTTATATATATAATCAGCTTTCACGTAATAGCAGGAGCTTAGGGCGGGAGGGAGACAGCGGAAGTGTGAGTGAGAGAGGTAGCTTCCAATTTCCTGTCTGAGGCAAAGCAGGAAAGCCGCAAAATTACGGTCTATTGTTAGATCGATACGAGCGCAGCTAGATTATAATACTCTTCCTCTGCATAGATAACATTATGTAACCTCCGAGGCCTAATTTGATGTCGGCTTAAATGAAAGCTCAACATTTCAAATTCCAATTAAAAATTTGTTTTCGTTCCACTTTTAGCTGTTAGTCAGTGTACATTTTTTATTTAATTAAACGCCCAACGCAGCGCGCTTTAAAATTGCGCAATTGCTGCGGCTCAGCCAGGCGGACAGAGGACGACGGGACAGCGACTGCGACAACTCCTAGCCCAGAGCTCGCATCCTGCGAGCGTTGACTGAGCTGCTAATACTTTAAGACAGCCCGCATGGCACACTCTCTGTCTCTATCTCCCTCTCTCTCCCACTGGGTGGGAGAGAAACAAATTTAATTCGCATTTAGGCAAAGCATTTTTTTTTTTTTTTTTTGGGCTTCATACCCTGCGTGCACAAAGTGGCCTAAGTGTGTGTTTATGGCAGCTCAGCAGCTTATGGACTTCAATAAATTTATATTTAAGTGAGCGGGACGAATCTAATTTAATGAAACAATTTAATTCGCATTTATCATCAAAGTTATTATGAAATACAATTTATGGAATAAGCAGAAAATACTTGAGAGAATCTAGGATTAATATATAAATATGTATACATACATATATCTTTTTATACTCTGTACCACAGGAAAAGAACATAGATTCGAAAGGGAATCTAGAATATATTTTACTATAATGTGCCTTCGTTGGTAGGGTATTGAGTAGTCGAGCTAATGTCCCTGCGCTCGGTTCAGTTGTTTTGCTTTTGGGCTTTGCTCATTGTTGGGGGACCGGCGACATAAATCAGCGCCACAAATTGATGCGTAAATAAATGCAGAAGTGGAAGCACAGCCGAAAAGGATGAAAAAACAACAGCAGCGAAAGAAGTAAAACAAAAGCCGAATTATTAATTAAATGTGATCAAAAATAGAATGAAATCAACGCCAGGCGCATTTGTCATAATCCAAGTGGAGCACAAAGGGCGCGGCCCGCCCATTTACCGCAGAGTTTTGAATTACATCTGTCTCCTGCGGCGCCAGCCGGTGCCATATGTGATCCTATTTATTGTGGCCCACATATGTGCATGTATTAACTGTGTATATATAGACAACGTCTGTCTGTGTGTGTGTGTGAGTTCAGTAGCTGCGGCTGGAGCATGTCATGTGTTCAATCGATTGGAAAATCGCGTTCTGAAGCGAAAGTAAACAGAGCTAAATAGAGAAAATGAAAGCAAGTGGACAAATGGCACCCGAACCTCCAGCCCGAGGCTGAGAACCTGCCCAATACTTCAGTGGACCCGGCGCCCAAAAAAGTGCCAACTCCACACGCACCACCAAGCCGCGCCAAGCCACTCTCCTCTCCGCACCACCAGCAAATGAGGGCCTAATCACACCCAGTCAAACACACACACACACACACACATACACGCACTCGCACGCTGGTTGCGCTTTATAAGCTTCTACATCAAACACACGGAGACAGGACGAGGAGCACGTTGACTGGGAGAGCTGGGCACGACGTGGCTGAAGTATGCCATGAAGCACATTCCCATTTGCACCTCAAGTGCTTTAGCGAAACTTTGCCATAAGCTGGCGTGCGTGTGTGTGTGTGTGTGTGCGTGTGCAGACGTGCCAGCATGTGTGTGCGTGTCGCTTATTCTATTTTATATATATTGCTGTATTTATGAATATTTATATATGTATTTCAAATAAATTCCAGCACTCAAATCTGCGCGTGAAAACTTTCAAACAGCCTGTCACAGAAATCATTTTTTTTCTGCTGGACTTTTATTTTTAGTGCCGTCTAGATGCATATTGTATGTGTGTGTGTGAAAATCAATAGCTGTAGGATTTTATGATATTGTTTGTGGAACTATATCGCTGACGTAGCCAGTTGATAGTTCTCTCCAAGTGGCCTTCGGCATGTCTGCGGCCTGTCGCTTGCAGCAAATCCATTAGGAGACAAAAATTGATTTTCAATTTATGGCAACTCTGGCAGAGGAATCAACCTTCTATTATTATCTGGCGACATTAGAAACCCACAATAGCACAGGAACCGATACGAACTTTGCAGAGCGCTTAACACTCGCTCGAGTCAGAAGTGTTTACATTTTGTATCTACTTTTTATCTGAAGTGCCCCGCCTCAGCAGGGGAGTTCTATGATGGATGGGTTTATCCTTATCGCATGAAGGTATCTTTGAGTTAGCATAACAACTTTGCAGTCATTAGGCAGAGATTGTGTGAGCCCAACAGCCCCTTTACGCTTTGTGAGCGAGTATTATAATAATTCAAATAACTCTTCCTCCTCTTGCTCTCTATTATTCCGCATTCACTTTTCAGACTATTAAAAAATTCGAATTTTTAACTTTAATGATTTATTATTATTTCGATTATCATTGATTAAAATAAAAGCACTAAAGATTATTGTACACATGTCGAATCAGAGAACAGCCTCTCGCAACATAAAAAGTATTTTGAATCTCTATCAATTAAAATATTAAATTATTTTATTTTCTATATAGACCACTCAGATTAGGTTCTGGGAAAGTCCGTAAAGCACAAGCCCAAGAACTCGCCCATCCGCTGCGATTGCGGCGATAAGACTGGGCGCTGAGGTGCCCCACCTCGTGTGTCTGGAATAGCCCACGGCTCTTGAAAATGCTGCCCATCTATGAGTCAGCTGGGTCAGAAATACGCTCGACTGGAACAGGTGCTAAACATGTTATCGCGAGTTCATCAAAGCTTTTGCGGAATTCTGTGCAGTTTTTGTTTAATGTGAAACATGTTCAAGCATTTTCCCCGCTTGCTAAACTAATTAAAAGTCAATTAATTCAATTGTCAACACGCACATGGAGAGCATTTTTGCAACGGGCAAAGTAAAAGTTTTTTTCGCTTTTTTTCTTTTTGGGGCCAACATTAAAATTACAAAGGCTGGAAAATGTGCGCTAACGTCTCTAAATGTACATCAAATACAATTAAAAGAAAATCGATTTTCAAGGCAATCAAATGAAATTGTGGCCCGTTGCGAACGCCTTACAAGTTTTCAAAACCAGAGACCAAAAGCATTTTCAATATGCCAAAAAAGAGGGAGAGTGAGAAAGGGGGATAGGCGAAAGAGAAGACAAGCAAAAGGCAAAAATTTCGTTACGCTAGAAAAATTTCATTCTAATGGCCAGAAAACGAAGCGAGATTCTCACGCGATTCCCACAAGCCGCAGCATTCGATTATATTGCGATAAAAACTTTTCACAATTCAATCAATTCCATTTCAGCCGCTTCACCCCCGCCCCCGCCCCCGCCCCCGCCCTGCGGCTGCCACGGCGTATGCGTGATGTCCGACAACTGAATCGATCGTTCAATTCGATTTTGGGCAAGAAGCAGACATTGGGGCATAAATTATCAAAGTTATTCATTATTCGATATTCGTTGCAAAAGTTGAGCAAATCTAGAATGGGTCTTTCAGTCAAATTGAATATTTAATTTAGTTTTTAATGGGCTTATAACAAAAAATTTAAGAAAATGTGAAATAATTTTTTTTAATAACTAATATTTGTATATAGGACAAGGAAGTCTGCTAAGATATGCCAGACAAGTCAGAGGTGAATGATTTCCTCTCAATGCGGAAGAAATTAATATATACATAGGTGTAGATAAATGCTGTTAACAAATTGTGCAGCGGTAATGCGATAGCAAATTATATAATATACATATGTGTTTCAAACAGACCTACCCTAATTAGGAGGGGACAAGAGTAGATCAAGATGTTAGTATATAGTAAACTACAATGCTAAGCAAAGCATATATTGTATTTTGGTAAAATAAAACTATCGAAAATATATAAATTCAATCAAATTTTATAACACATTTTGTTTGGAATCAAATTCAAAAATATTTGCTGAAACGATATATTACATGGAGAAGTATAAAAAAAAAATGGAAATATTAATTAAATTTTAAGATTATATGTAGAGTATGAACTAAATGCTATATAAAGGGCATTTTTATTTCCTATCTCTTCCACGGCGGAAGAGCAATCCACAGTCGCATAGACTCAAATTTTACCAACTTCTAGTTGTTTATTTGTCTTGCAGCTAGGTTTCTTTGGTGCATAGCGTAATTACCTCAAAATAAACGATTGTCTATTATTTTAGTAAAATTTTAAATGTGGAAATGTGCGTTTATGAGCATATAGCTCGATCTGATTGTATATACATATGTATATACTCTATCTACGTGAACTCGATGTGCGTGCAGAAGGTGCGAAGCGCTGTGCGTGTGTTTTTGTTTTTTATTTGTTTGCTTTCGTCAATTGCTAAAAAACACTGCAAAAGTTCAATAGAAGCTACAATAGATCTGGTACGCTGCCTAGAAGGGACCCAGGCGGATAAATCGATATTCGAGTTGCTTTGACCGTGACTGTCCGCCGAGCTATTTCTGGCCGTAATTGTATAAACGTGTATATAGCCACGGCCAGCCATGGCCATAGCCAAAGCCAAAGCCTTAAAGACCCTATTGGAAGCGCTAGCCGAAGTATTCTCTGCCCCGCCAGAAGAAGGCGGCAAACGCAGCCCCAACAACAACCTCCGATTCCCAATTTCCATTGCGTGTGTTTTACTCGAATCGCTTTGATTGCAAATGAAATATTCAAGCGAAATATTCCAGATGCCAGGGCAAATTTTTATAAACTTTTTTCTCTCACTTGTAAAAATATTTACAAACTGTTTATATAAATATTTGCGTCAGCCTTGAAACCGAATGTTTGCCGATTTGCCTTTGTACCGATCGATAAATGCTATATAAATATGTATATATATATATATATATATATATATATATATATATATATATAAATTATTTTATTGTTCAAAAGTTTTACTAAATTCGAAAACTATCCCTAGGTATTTGACTCTACATATCTACACATACAAATCTGTGAGCTGAAATATTGTGATTACAAAAGCGATGCCAATTGCCATAGAGCGCGAGAACAAAACTAAACAAAACCCCAGCCCAAAACTCATTAAATGTGCAATAAAAACTTTGATAAATATAATGGCAGTTGCTTTCATGAGTTTTGAATAAATTATACTCGTGCTATTTAGATATAAGATACGCCTTTGTACAGTTTCTACAGTTGGAAAAATGAGACGTGTTCCTGTCTGTTCATGAATGTATTGCAGATTTTGAGGAATCTCTTACATACTATATAGATATCAAGAAGAATATACAGATGTTAGAACACTTCCTAGAGAATACTTCATAGAGACAATCAAAGCATAAAGATTATAAAGAAAATAAATAAACTCTTGTCAGCTTAGGGTAATTCACAAGCGAAATTGATCTAATAATACACAGCTAAACATAAAAAAAAATGTTCGAATTCTTGAAAATCAAATCTTATCAAGTGCACGAAAAACGAAAAAATGTTGCTCGAACTGATTGATAAGGCTGACTTCTAGTTAAAACTTATCTAATGAAAGCTTGAACTTGCAGGCAAGGTTATCGACGAACTTATCAGCTAAATGAGTATGCACATACTATGTTGTATATATATATGTATGTTCATATGCTGTAAGTGCACTCCAATTGAAGCAAGAAATTCATTAAGTTGAAAGTCTCTAAAAAAGCATAAAGTGCAATTTTATATTATATTTATATCTTTATTAATTTTTCACCTCCATAAAATTTAAAAACATATATTATTCATATTCTTTCAAAATATTTTATGCATTCCCTCAAGTAGCTCTTCAAGCCACTTATACATAAATTTTAATTCAAATAAATCATGAATTATTTTATAAATTTTATTAAATAAAG